>CBVK0103112282.1:0-16455 GCA_900067695.1 Picea abies
GAACCCCAAAGGCACACTTGGAAGGCTTTGCATAAAGTTGTTTCTCTTCCAAAAGTTGTAATAGTTTGTCCACATGTTGTACATGCTATTCCAAAGTTTTTTTTGTAGATTAGTATGTCATTAAAATATACTAACACAAATTTTCTTAGGAAGGTTTTGGAAATAGAATTCATCAATGTTTGAAATGTTGAAGGTGCATTACTAAGTCCAAATTGCATAACCAAAAAATCATAATGAACTTCATGTGTTCTAAAGGTTGTTTTTGAAATGTATTCTTTCCTCATTCTAATTTGATGATGTCTTGAGTGAAGATCCAACTTAGTAAAGAAAATTGCTCAATGAAAATCATCTAATAATTCATCAATGAAAGGAATAGGAAACTTATCTTTGATGGTCATTTTGTTGACATGTCTATAATATGGACACATATACAATGAACCATCCTTATTTCTAACCATCACTACCAATGAAGATAAAGAAATTTGGCTAGGTTGAATGATGATCTCCTCTAACATTTCTTGGATCATACGCTCAATGTCACTCTTATGTGCATATGGATACTTGTAAGGCCTGATGTTAGGTGGTACACTTCATGGTTGCAAGCATAGTCATGATCTCAAGCAGGTGGAAGACCCTTAGGCATATCTCCAAATACCTTGGAATAGTTGTTGATAACTATTTGTAGATCCACTGGAGAAGAGGATGTAGATGTTTGAACATCTAGTGAAGTCAATTGTGAAATTACACCACGGTGTCACTTTTTGAGTAATTTTGTCATGTTATTAGAGCTTATTATCTTACATGGTTTCCCTTGGATACCTCTAAGCTCAATTTCCTTTCCTTCTAAGGAAAATATCATGAAAAGATCTCTAAGCTCAATTTCCTTTCCTTCTAAGGAAAATATCATGAAAAGATATTGAAAATTAAGGGTCATTGTTCCCAATGATTTTAACCATTAGACCCCTAATACAACATCAACACCACCCATTTGGATTGCAATCATGGGACTATCCAAAAAATACTTCCCCATTTTGAGCTTAATACTATGGTGTTGGAGTTACTTCATTCTTTCACGTGTCCTTCTTAATGTTGGGGATTTTAGACCCAGGTTTCATCCAGAGTTGACTAAAAAACACCCTTGAGAATCTACATATCAATCCTAAACCAAGGTTGAAGAAGGTCTCACCGGAGATGGATATAGAATCATAAGGAACATAAGGTCTTATGTCAAGGTTGGAGGACTAAACAAACCAGGATCCATCTAGGATGACATTCACACATTCCATATCCAACGACTTACTTTGATTAATAAGTAAAACAATACACACACATATCCAATTAACACATGATAGACACACAATATATCATAACTAACACAATATTATTATTCATTTCATTTGATTCAACACAAACATACAATAAACAAACTATATTTGATAGAAATAGAGTCACACATGTCATTTTATATAATTCCATAGAAATACAACATATTGCGCAATGCGCATCCTTTTAGACCTCAATCTTATGAAAGACTCAGATCTATATTCAAAAGCATTACAACATTACAAAAGGCTCATATTGAGATTGATACCAACAACTCAATAGATCTAATATAACCATATAACTCTATCTCTAATATCGTTGCTTCATTTTATATCTTTCTATGCTCGGGATTTCTGTCTCTTTCTGCTTTACTCCATTCGTTCTACTGACAAACTTCCTCTCACGCTTATGACACCTTCCTACAATCCATGTAGCCTTCTAGAATCATAAAAATCTTAGTTCCCTCATCAACTCATCTTTTGTCGACTCCACGATCCCTTGTGTTCCTGACCATAATCATTCAAGAATATTTCTTAACAATTCCTTTCTTGATTCTAGCATGCAGATTCTTGATTTCTGGCACTACTAACAAATATCGTACTGGTGCACATATTTCATATCTTGGACTTGACACGCAATATCAAATCGTGATCCATCTTGAACTCATTTCCCTTCTCTGCACATTTAGCTTAAGTGTATACAAAACTGCAACAGGTGCACACAAAACTTGGAATGAGCGTGAACAACTTTGTTTTTGCATGCACGTGAGGTTAACCCAAAAATTTGGGTGCCAATAGGCCCCCACTACTATTACTTGTCTCATTCTCAAGACAACTTCTAATAGCCCCCCACAACTATTACTTGGCTGATGATATGAGTACACCACCCTGGGTGTGGCTTCATTTGGTTGTCAATGAAAAATAAAATATTTAATCAGACCACATAGGAGTTCACATAGGTCCACTCGACCATTTGTCTCATGAGCTCTTCTTGAATGTACCGACTTCTAAGGACCATATATATAGTGTGGACGAATCGATGGACCCATGAGGCTCAAGGAATATTTTTAGAAATACACCATCGCTCACAAAAAGAAATGTGATCCTGGGGATCCTGAGTAATCTTGTACCAATTAGCCAGTTCGAAATCAACAATGCACTAGAACCAAACCTTGATTGACTCATCCACCTGTACCCAAATCTGAATATTTTCACAATGTGTCACCCACCACCATGTATGTGTCCCTCAGAACACTACATCCATGGCATAGATCCTCTGTTCTACAGGGAAGACCTTCTCCATATGTATAAGGAAGGTCTCAAATTCAACATTGCATTATTATCATAGGCCCAGTTAATACCCAACAAGGCATGATATGGATTTGAGTCATCCATAATCTCGATGACCTCAAATTTATACTTTGTTTTCACTCCTATATTTACTTCCACCTACTCTATTCAGACTATGGGGTAGATCTTGTATTAATTCACCAACCACAGATGGATGGGAGACCTGACCAATTTATGTTTTCCCATTACCTCCCAGGCAATCTTGGGTAAAATATTCATGTCAAAACCTAGATCCAACATGACTCCATCCATGTCATAGCCACCAAGCTCTATTTTCATCTTCAATTAGTGCCTCGTGCACTTTTGCTTATTAACTTGGCACAAATCTCTTTCTGGTAGAGGAGATGATATAGTTTCCTCCAATCCTTGTTCCCTCATGCAGATTGCTAGAAACCATGTCAACTTATTTGCAACATCAATATCATTGAGGAATCACAAACAATAGCGTAAGAAAGTACTTACTTGGTCATCAATATTTTCTTCGCGACCCAAGTCGCCCAATACTTTTACGTTTGGTACATGATGTAACCCCACTAGGCTCTATTATTCATGTGCTCTTTGCTCAGTGTGTCACACCTCATCCTTTTTGTGAGATTCTTCTAATGACATTTGTGCCACATATTGTATCTCTGTGTGCATGTGAGCTTCCTCCAAATATATTTGCATCACACAATGCAACTCTTCCTGAGTACGAGTCTCTTCTAGCGAACTCTATGTTTCCCTTTGCACTTCATCCCATATCCTAGCCTCTTCTAGCAACCTCTATGTCTCCAGTTACACTTCTTCAAAGATTAGAGCCTTCTCGAGTGATCTTTGTGTTGCGTGTTTCAACTCTTCACGTGCTTGTTCTTATTTAATGGCCCTCTGTGCATCGCGCATGAATTGATTTTGTTTGGAAGCATCAAACTTAGGAGGGGGTTATGTTTCCTTTTTTATCTTCCCCTATGGATTTGGTCCTGAGCCCTAACCATGGTTGAAGTCTGCTCCTATCTTAGCTCCTCCTAGAGTTACTACCCAAACATCAACTTCTTTATCCTTCTTCATATTTTTATGAAGATCCACATGTACCATATTGTAATGCATATTCTTTTGTTCCCACTTCTTTACTAAGTTGAGACAATCCTCAATGACATGTTCAGGAATGTAGCAATATGCATAGAGCACACACAGTTTTTACAAAACATTTATACAAGAACAATTTCTCCACAATCGAAACAAGTGGGGCATATGCCTCCCCCTCCTCCATATCCTCAGTTGTGACCACACCCATAACCACCTATGAGACATCCTTGGTATCTTCCTCTTTCAACACTACCAATATCACCACCCTTCTACTCTTATTGTACCCAGAATGTCTCGTAGGTATTTTCTTGCATCAACTGGAGTGACTAGCAGTTATTGAAATCATGCCCCATCAATTTACAAAACTCACAAAATGGAGTATGGTTCATCATTTGATACTTTTGGAAATTTGGGCAGCAGGGTGGTACATGGCCCCATCGTCTACATATCTCGCACCATTCCATCCGTCAAGAGGAAAATGGACACGTTGTGACTGTCGTCACATACTTTGGAAGTACAACTCACTCGTCCCTGCAATGCCCCTCAGGGTGACATGTGGTACACAAAACATGGTCATGCATGACCTTCGTCTTTGCTATATATTTCAACTGCATCATCAGGTTGGCTAGTTTCAACTACACCTGTGCCAATCTCGTCAACATCTCTGCCCCTTCTGGTGTAGCTTCGAGGTGCATTGCAATTTCTACCACCATCGCTTGAGTTGTCACCTTTTGTTGGGTGTGTAAGACTTGGATATGGGGAAACAACCACATAATAAAACATTCTCTATGCTACACATCTTGGATTTGGAACGTCATCCTATCCAATAAAATCTTGAACTATTGGTCATAATCCCACACAGTTTCTCCTTGTTGTTGTTTAATCTACTTAATCTTAGTGATACACTGAGATTCAGACTTAGAATTTTGGAATTCGTTCAGTAAATACCTTTTGATCTTCATCAAAGATCTCATTTGTGGAGCTGGTGTAGTGGCCTTGATCTTCATGCTCTGTCTCTAAACACGGTTTCCAAATGCACAATTTGTGATGCTTCATCTATGATTCTTTTCACATACGTATGTGAAAAGAATCATAGATGAAGCATCACAAATTGTGCATTTGGAAATCATGTTTAGAGACAGAGCATGAAGATCAAGGCCACTACGCTAGCTCCTCTGATCTAAATGTCGGTTGAAAAAATCCTTACTATTGATACTCCTCAAACCAAATCCTCTGATCTAAATGTTGGTTGAAAAAATCCTTGCTATTGATACTCCTCTAGTTGAGGTAGCACTCGCTTCACCTTCTTTTTCACTGATCTCTTCTCCTCTATTTTATTCTACTATGATCGTGTCACTATTTGTTGTTCTTTCTTCTTAATTGAAAACGTACAAGGGTGGTGGTTCAAAGGGGGGTAAGTCTGTCTCCTTCTGACTTTTCTTTTGAGCGGGTTCCACTAGGGGATCCTTTATCTTCCTCTTCTTCTCTTGTGCCTCTACTCTATGCCTCATCATCTTCTGAGGTTACAACACTCCACAAAATCCAAGGGGTTTGGACTTCATCACCTGGGACCCTGCAACCACCACCACTACTGCTACTAGTATTCCCATTGGACACCCTATTTTCAACACCACGCATCTTCACATGCCTCTCTATGCCTATGCTCCACTATGGAAAAGCACCTTCTTCTGCACTTCCTCCTAGTGGAACCTCTTTTCTCTTCATCTTGGGCCTGACCCCTCATTACGCACCTATTTCTCTCTTCTTTTCACCTATCTACTCAACTTTTCTTCTTAATTCAAATCGTCTTGTGTATCTCTCGGATCTCTCTCTCTTCTCTACTCTCCTAGGTCTATCCCATTCCTCAGCTCATCTCAACAATTTATGGATCCTCCTCAATGGATCCATTTATTCTCTCACTTTCCCCCATCTTTGCAACCCCCTCCCCCTAGTGATAGGGGCATTTACTCAACCATTTTGCCAGGTTCCATGTGCATCAACCCTTTCTCCACAAACAACATCTTTATCCAAAGTGGAATAGCTCATAACATTCATTTCCTTGGACCTTTTATGAACTTTATTTCAACCTCGCTGAAAGAATCAATGTATTCCACAACAAATTCAATAATATAGCCCTATTTTACTCAAGTAAACCAAAATTCAATAGCCTGAGTCCATTTATTTCCCACTACTTTCAATCTATCAAGCATGGATTGATCTCAAACCACTGGTTCTAAAGGCCACATGGTGGAATTGGTAGTAGTTTTCCTTTTCATCCATTCATATAATATACAAGAAAATTCAACAAAGAAAATCTCATGCAATTCAGTGTGGAGATACTTATCTTTCCATTGCTTCACATTCACTCTCATACCTTGAGTTTCTCACTTGGAAACCTCATGCTCCTTTGTAGTTAGATAGTATTGAATTTCTTCTTGAGACGGATACCACCTCGTCTCTCGCTTTCATCATTCCCTACAAGACTTACATGTCCCAACAATGGAACCATTTGTTGGCATTACTTCATGCTTGCATGATTCCTTCTTAATGCTTGGGAGTTTAGAACTTGGGTTCCTCTAGAGTTGACCAACAAAAAGCTCTGAGCATTGACATATCAATCCTCAACCAAGGTTGAAGAACGTCTTATCTAAGATGAAGGACCATAAAGTATTGTGTCAGGGATGAAGGACTAAACAAATCAGGATCTATATAGGATGACATTCATACATTCCATATCCAATGACTTACTATGATTAATAAGTAAAATAATACACAAACATATCCAAATAACACATGATAAACACACAATAGATCAAAATTGTCGCAACATTTTTATTTCTTTCATTCCATTCAACACAAACATATAGTAAACAAACTATATTCGACAACAACATAATCGCACATCCCTTTTTACATAATTCCCCAGAAATACAACATACTGCACAATATGCATCCTTTTAGACCTCAAACATATGACATATGCATATTTTTATTAAGAAGGATTACAAAATTATAAAAGGATCAGAAGGAGTTTGATATCGACATTTCAATGGATCCCATATAACCATCTAACTCTATCTATGATATCATTGCTTCCTTTTATAACTTTATCTACTCAAGACCTCTGTCTCTTTTTTCTCTAGTCTACTCGTTCTACTGACAAACTGGCTCACATGCTTCTGGCACCTAAATGTAGTCCACGTAACCTTATGGAATCAAGGAAATATTAACTGCCTCTCTAGCTCATCTTTTTTCATCTCCATGATCCCTTAAGGTGCTAGCCGTAATCATTCAAGAAGATTTCCCAATGATTCCTTTCTTGATTCTGGTGTGCATCTTCTTGATTTCCATTTCCCAATGATTCCTTTCTTGATTCTGGTGTGCATCTTCTTGATTTCCAATGCTACTAACAAAACTCAGACTAGCACACATATTTCATATCTTGGAATTGACACACAATATCAAAATTTATTCATTCAAACACTCCTTACCCTTCTTTGTGCATTTAGCTTAAGCGAGTGAAAAACTAGAATGAGTGTGCACAAAACTTGGAATGGGCAAGCACAACTTCATTTTTGCACGTGTGCGAGTTTAATCGAAAACTTTGGGTGCAAACATATGGTAATTCCCAAAACAATTTATGGTACCTCCATTTGCAATCATTACATGAAACTTTGGTTCTGGAAATACAAAGCAATTGAGATATTTTGCTAATTTGTAAATGATGAAGTTATGGTTAATATCATAATCAATCAACATTATTGTCTTTTTCTTTTTAATTTATCCTTTCATATTGAGGGTTTGTGGAGTACTGATGTCAACCAATTCATGACAAGATATAATTGGAGTAGTTTCTTCTAGATCTAGATCTTGTGATGGTTTTAATTCTTGATCTTCTTCCGCTTCACAGTCTATGTAGAATAATTTATTTTCACCTCATTTATGCCCCTTACTGTACTTTCTATCACAATTGAAACAATCCCTTTTCTCTTAAACTTTCATATAACATGTTTTACACTTTAGAAACCTTGGTATTATTGGTCTGTGTATATTTTTGTTAATGTTATAGATCTGTATTTCATTTTGTTCCGCTCATAAATTTGGATCACTTGACAACCTAGTTCATCAATATTTAGCTCCAAAACACTCCAAATACATTCCATCTTTCTCAAGAATTCACTCTCCATGGCTGCACCAACTTCAATCTTTGCTTCTTTCTCTCCCGTTTTTCATGCACACAAACTTTCTTCCCCTAAAACCGTTGTCCCCACCCATACAAATTCCCTCCCTTTGGCATGTCTTTCTTGACTCACACTCTTACCCAAGCTAATTGTACTCAACCCCCATGTGCCCAATAACTCTAGGTTGTGACCACTCACAACCATGCTCTTACATGTATTCATTGATTGGCTTTGGGAACACTCAATCAAAAATTGGAAGGTTCCTATATAATTAGAAAGTTTAGGAAAATGGGTTGAATTAATATACATGGGTATTTCCCCCGTGGAGCCCTCTTGGCCATTATCCTAGACACTCCCCTCTCTTGTGGATTAATTCAGCGCCCATCTCTTTTCCATGTCACCTTAGCAGTTGACATCATGTTTTATTATTAAAACACAGAAATCCAATTCACTTATTACATCACTTTGGCTGTAGCCACAGATTATATCTACATAAGAATTAATTAAAACGGGGATTATAGCAAGGATGTTACAAAATGGAAGGTAACAATATTCAGGAATAAAAAACTATCGCATAAACATAGTACACCCATAGGGTCACCTCTCACATCGAGAGCTTCATGGTCTAAAGTCAAAGTAATACAAATTTCCATAGGAGAGGTCGAAAGAGAAAGTTAAAATACCAATTTCTAAAGGAGCGAACCTCGTATCCAAAACTCAGGTCCTAAATCCAAAAATCAGATAATGATATATAACAATACTTGTGTGAACTAAAAAAAAAACATCAGAAACTCGAATGATGATATGTAGCGACAACTGCATGACATACAAACAACAAATCATGCATGGTATAGCCATGTGAATAGGAGGAGAATGCAAATATTGCAATTGTGTATACACTAATTTTTTTATGTCATTGCATAATGACAAATTTTCAGGAGGGAGAGACAAGGATGCATAGATAGAGAAGAGACATCGGTGCAACTATTGAACATGGATAGAGAGGCCATAATGGCATGACACTACTGCATAATTTCAAAATTTGAAATTTTTAGAATTTTGGTTGAATAAATTCAAGGTTGAAACCATCAATTTTTAGAAGTGGTTAGTTTCTTAACCAATTCTAGATTAAGAAAAAATTAAAAGTTACTATATGATATGGAATAAGTGTAAAATACCTCTTTAACTTCCTTTAAAAGAGTTCCATATGATGTGCCATAAAAAAAACCCATAGAATATCCTTATTTATTGTCTTTTCACCTTGCATTTTGGCAATAAATTTGTAAAGTCATTTTTAATTTTAATGTTGTATGTTAAAAGAATGAGATAAATTTAGTTTAATTTTAAAATCTTAAAAACATAGTTTTTTATTTTAATTTGAATTTTTTTATATTAAAAAAATCATATTTTAATTTTAATTTTTATATTAAAATATTTCTATTTATTTGATTGTATGTGTTAATAAATAATTTTAAAATAAATATGTGTAAAATAGTAGAATTAAAAAATAATTAACATATAAAATTATTTTAATGGAGTAATGAAGTGGGCAATCTCCAAGCAGATGACTTGTATTATTCATGGGCTAGGTAGTACTATCGTGGATTATGTGATATGTGACATCTCAGTTTCCAACCAAATAGTAACTTTTGACCTTTTAAATGACCATCGATCATAGACCTTTAACCCCAACTCTAAACTTGGTCATGCACATTGAAGAAAATTCTAATAATCAAAGGCACCTTGCTTTTTGACAAAAGTAAAGTCCAAATCTTTTCTTAAAAGATTTAAATAGTAAATTACATCTCCTAAGTTATAAGGACAACATTGAAGACCTCCATCATAATTTTACAACTACCCTTTCCACTTCTGTTAACAAGTTCTCTTTCGAGGTGTCTTGTAAAAAGAATAATAGAACAATGAACCCTTGTTATGATTAAGAATGTAAAATTGCTAGGAAAGCCATTAGGGATGCTTCTAATCAGTCCTTAAAACACGATAATATCAATACGTACAAGTCCCTAATTAAAAGGAAAAAAATGTACTATATAAATAAAAGGCAAGAGCAGATTTTACACCTATCTAAGCTTGATACTAAGAAGCTCTGAAGGAAAATTCTAATTCACAATACTAAAAAACATTAATATGATTCTCTTAAGGGACTAGAATTCATACATTAAAAGTATTTACGAGTTCCATAATGCAATGGACACCATTCCTATTGTTCCTACAAAGGATGCAGTTTTTTTTTTGGATGACATAGAGTTCAAGGATAAGCAACTTGCAAATGGGAAAACTAAGGACACTAAAGGATACCAAGCTGAAATTTTTAAAATTGGAGGGCCTATCCTCATCCCTCCCATACACAAGCTCTTCAATTTTGTAGTCAAGCAAGGATTCCCTAAACCCTAGACACAAAACCTCATTGTACCTATTTTTGGAAAAAAAGATTAACCCATGGCTAGAAAGTCACGATAGAAGAAAAACTTTTGGGATAGGTTGGAAGAGATAAAATTACCTTTTGAATTAAGCGCTGCTGCAATAAGGTTGTATGAGAACATTATTACCAAATTTAAGAACACTGAGGGTTGGTCAAAAGAAATTAACAACAATATTGGAGTCAAGCAAGTTTGTCCCTTTTCCGCTACCCTTTTTGGCATATACATTGACAAGTTAGAAGATTATTTGGAAGAAGCAGGTTGTCTTGGCCAAACTCTCACTAGTATAGTCATCAATCTTCTTGTTTATGCTGATTGGAAAGAAACTAAGAATACTCAAGGATTTTTTCTCCAATATGGGTATGACTGTTAATACTGACAAAAAAAAATTCATGATCATTAAATCTAATAAGGTCACATATGATACTTTCGAATATGACAACAACAACTTGGAGGAAGTGACTTAATACAAATGTCTTGGAATCAATATTCACCACAAGCTCAACTGGAATTATAAAATTGAGAAAAGGATAAATGGAGGATGGAAAGCTTATTGTGGGCTTGAAAACAAGTGTAAATCAATCGATATTTTGATACTCTTGTTACTCATGTTATTCTATACGGATGCAAAGTTTGGGGATGCAGTGTCTCTAGAGAGTAATGGTGAAAGATAGAACAGATCTAAAAGAATTTTATAACCTATAATCTCAAAATTAAAGGAAATATGTCTTATCCTATCCTCCTCCTAGAGGCGAGCCTTTCCCCCATTGAGAGCATAGCTATGACTAGATATTTATTGTATAAGAACAAGTTAAACAACATAGAAGACAAGAGGCTTCCTAAAATTGCTTCAAACTCTAGCCAAACCACCTTTGACTCAAGCAGGGATGGCATAATTATGCTCAGTCTTGGCTAAGACATTGGGGAATAACATAAGAGATCATTTTGCATAATAAAGATACTATAAAAAATATCATTAAATCAAAATTTAAGGAGAAAATGTGGTGTTATAAAGAGTTAAAGGAAAAAAGAGAATTAAGGTATTATAAGGGGGTAATCAACCCTAATCTAGAAGATCAAAAATATCTCTTTCTTTTGACAAGTGTTAGGGAAAAAATAAGCATTGCTAAAATAAGAACTAATTCTCATGAGCTCCATAGTGAAACTGGGTGAGCATGGTAATTCCTATTCTATGATTAATTACAAATTGGGGGAAACAGGGTGTTACATAAGCACAAGCTCAACTAGAATTATAGCATTGAGAAAATGATAAATGGAGGATGGAAAGCTTCTCACGGGCTTGAAAACAATTGTAAATCAATCGATATTTGGATATGGGATAAGAAAAAAGTCATCTTTGAGACTCTTGTTACTCCCGTTATTTTATATGGATGCAAAGTTTGGGGATGCAGTATCTCTCGAGAATCAGGGAGAAAGATAGAGCAAATCCAAAAGAATTTTACAACCTATAATCTCAAAATTAAAGGAAATATGCCCTATCCCATCCTCCTCTTAGACGCAAGCCTTTCCCCAATTGAGAGCATGGCCATGACTAGATACCTAAACTATAAGAACAAGTTAAACAACATGGGAGACAAGAGGCTTCCTAAAATTGCTTCAAACTCCAGCCATAACCACCTTTGACTCAAGCGGGGATGACATAAAGTTGCCCAGTCTTGGCTAAGCCATTGGGGAATCATGGAAGAGACCATTTTGCAGAATAAGTTTACTATTAAAAATATTATTAAATCAAAATTGAAGGAGAAAATGTGGTGTGACAAAGAGTTGCAGGAAAAAAGAAAATTAAGGTATTATAAGGAGGTAATCAACCCTAATCTGGAAGATCAAAATTATCTCTATGTTTTGACCACTGTAAAGAAAAAAACAAGCATTGCTAAAATAAGAACAAATTCTCATGAGCTCCATAGTGAAACTAGGGGTTGACCAATTCCCAAAACGATGTGGGACGAAAGAGCGTGTCACCTTTGTGACACTAAGAGGGTTGAAGATGAAAAGCACTTTCTCATGGTTTGTGGAATTTGTGGTTTGTAGCCCTTAGATTTGTTGCTAATTACTCGAACCTATCTCTTCAGTCTCAGATTCGTGGCAGTGGACTCCTCCACACACCCCTTACAAATAGGTATAACATTCATGTCTCCCCCAAATCAAACTAGAGTAACACCCTTAACACCTATGGCATCTTTTCTTTTTCATTGACCTGTTCAAATCCATGGCTCTTGATCACCGCATTTAAGCCTCCCTTTTTACATCATGTAGTTGAACAAAGCCTTCTTGTAGATTTTGAATTCTTAAATATGATAACACGCCCATTATAATGGATTGTGTGGTGTGATTCCTTCTTGTTGCATGTCCTCATTGCAAATCAGTAGATTTTTGGCATTGCATGAACTCCATATCATTTTCGTGACATTAACTTATCACATCAATGATCTGCTTCTAGTGATAATTCTTGAATTGATTGTTTGTGTTTTTGGAGGTTCCTAGCATATAATTATTTGTCAATTTATTTTATTTTGAAGGTTATTAGGAGTATTTTTTTCCATAACTATTCAATGAAGCCTCCATTTTTTGTCTTGTTTGAGGTGTTGAGAAGAGCATTCTACTCGCTTTCCAACTATTGGTTGTGTGCCACATTTGAGACTTGATTATGAGCTAGAAAATTAAGAGAATCAATTCCTCACTTGTACGTGGGTACCTATTATGACCTTGTTTGTCAAGGCTCATATTGAGGATTTTTGTCCATGATGACTTTATTATTGGTACCTCTCTATTTGCACCATGGGTAGTGGATTTTGCATTGCCACTAATGCAAATATTCTTAGTGTCACCAAGAATTTATCTCCATGACCAACCTTGTTTTGAAGGACTTTTGCATGGTCATTTAGTTTCAATGTCATGTTCAACTAGAATCTACATACTTTACCATCATTTTTTACATCCATTGCCATCATCTATGGTAATCTAGCTCAACATTGTGTGGAATCTTTTCCAATGCTTCCTCAAGTGATTCTTTATGCTTCACCATTTTGTTCAACATCAACTATTTTTAAGACCGGACCTTCTATCGTGCACTATTCGTATTTTAACTCAACAACTAACAACCCAAGCACTTCGACAAGATGGATTAGCACCCATAAGAATACTCATATTATGATGTTTTACCAAACACCTATTTTTCTTAATCGTTTATGTGGTGGTTTACTATTTCATGACTAATAATGGGCCTTGAGGTACACCCGATTATCCTCGACTAATAATGGGCCTTGTTATGTATACCACATCCTATTGCATTGAAAACATAGATATAACAAATAACACCTATATACTATGTACTTTTTTGTGTTTGGATATATGGAGTGTAGGCTCGATCGTTAAACCTTGATTTCTACATATTTTATGAAGATGGTGATTACTATTGTTATCACTACTTCTAGGTATTTTAATGATTCGATACAAATTGCTATTAACCAAGATACATTAACATTAATCACCCAACAAATTGTCGTTAACCAAACTACATTAACCTTAACCACCCCACGTCATCTAAAGGAAACAACGCCACGAACAGCACGACTCTACCCTGTGTAAGGAAGGCTTATTAATGCCTTAAGATATACCACGCGGACCAACGAAATGGTCACGAGAAATCTGGAACCAGGTGCGCCAGATCACAATTTATTTTGGATACCGATACCTTGTCCACGACAAAGGGTCATGGTTAAACATTGTTCGAACATATTTATTAGTTTGAGCTTGAGCAGAATATCGTCCAGTTTCTTCACTCATCAAGTGTCAGGCGTGACTTCAATAAAACCCGAGCTGAGAAGCCAAGCCTTTTGCATATGCCCTCCATTCGTCGTGGCCTCTATGAAGAGTCTTTGATCCTGGGCAGGCCTCCATACCAATTTGTCGTTCCTTCGCCTTTGTGACGGATATCTTCTATGCGTGGTTGATATTGTCTGACACACATTTGCAAGTGTTAGTTTTCTTTTTACAGTTCCTATAACCGTATAAGAATTGTAAAGAAAACTGGTTGAACTTCTGAAACAAGTCAATAAAAACTTGGGGAAAATGGGTATGGCCTTAAGTGACTGACTGTGAAGAGATGAGCTGGATAGAGTACATATCGTACACTGCATTCGCGGACAGAAGAGAGTCACCAAACAAGTATAGCAGTCTGTCTGCCAACTACTCCGGAGGTTGAATTTCTTGGCGTATCTCTGTAGGACAGTGAAAAGATTGGAGACCAATTGTTGTTTCCGTAAAGTCATCTAAATCCTGTTCGCTGACATGCCATATTACCTATACTGTTAAATGTTTATCACACTTCTAAAGGACAATTCTTCTGGTCTTCTCTTATTCTTGTAATTTTTATAAAATATAGCGATAGGAGTTTCTCTGTTTTTTTCGGATTAAAATGTGTTCTGTAAGCGGCCGTCTTGGCCTTACGGATTGCTTTTTAATGTTACAGGTTTTCAGTGACAATCAAAAGGGACAAATTTATGATCAGTATGGGGAAGAAGGATTGAAGGGACAGGTTCATCATCATTTTCTAATGGATGTGGTGGACCAAATATTTAATCCCAGGATTGCAGATGTTTGTGCACAGTACTTTGGCAGTTCAAGCCCTTTTGGAAGCTTTACCAACATGGGTTGAAGAAACTCAAGGTTTCGAAAAAGAACGTTTGGTGGTTTTCGTGGTACTGAAAATATGTATAGATCTTTTTGTGAGGGAGCTCCTGCAGGTACTCGAAAGGCGGCCCTTTGGCTGGGGGATTAGGGGTAGAGAAAAGTTAGTTAGAGGTAAACATGAACGCAGCCAGTACAAGATTTTCCTCTAATTCAAGGACCACAGTATACAGAAATTGGCTGGAGGGATAGTGCCCGGAGAATAACGACACCTTGTACGATGAAGCATTCATAAATACGACCTTTCCCGAATGGCGATGTGTCCTTCCTGTCAAAGGAATGGAATGTGCTCCACCTGGGCTCACCATTGCCAATATATAGACACCAATTCAAGGACCACAGTATACAGAAATTGGCTGGAGGGATAGTGCCCGGAGAATAACGACACCTTGTACGATGAAGCATTCATAAATACGACCTTTCCCGAATGGCGATGTGTCCTTCCTGTCAAAGGAATGGAATGTGCTCCACCTGGGCTCACCATTGCCAATATATAGACACCAGTTCCATATAAAGTACATTATGTAAGTAAATTATGCTGGTTATGTTGCATTTCCCAACAGGACCATGATCAACCTCTGTGAAGCAAGTAATTCTAACAACACATAATGGTTGAAAATATATGGTACACCAACTATCCACGGTTATCAAGGCTTTTGTCCTGCAGAGTGATAATCTCTCACTTATTTTGGAGGATAAGCTTTATATTTTCACGTGGAAGCCTAAAATGAAACATAGAAACATTATAATATGGGAGAGAAATACCCTTTTTCTAAAAAGAAAATTTCGGTTGAATTATGTTAGGCACAATTGTGCATCATGAAATTATCTTTATCTAAATCTACTATACATTTATTTTAGTTTCCTCATTGAAAACAATTTCTTCACAGGGAGAAGGTTCATCCTCGAGAGCTCCTTTACATGTTTAAGTATAATCTTAATGTTAAGTACAATCGCTTCTCGGATCTAGCGAGCAATATCCGACTTCGATGAATAGCCCAACTGTTCCATCTCCCAGCTCAATTTGGAAGCCACCTGATCATGCCTTGGGACATACTCCTGAGCCTTGGGACATACTCCTGAAGCAAATATTGAAATGGTGATCTTAATTAGAGTTCACTTGAATTGGGCTTCACACATGATGTAATATTTAATAATGATTACAACCTGAGGCTACGGAAGGCATTATTCTAAACATTTGATGCTTATAAACATGAATCATGCTGGGGCTTTATTTTGACATTTAATACTTACCTCTAATTTCTTCATTAAATCTCTAGCCATTGGGGCAGAGACAATTATATGGCGAGCTGTGGGATGAATGAATCCTTCTTCCACAGCATTGTCGATGAAGGATAACAGCGAATTGTAGTAACCGTCTACGTTCAGCAA
>CBVK0103112283.1:0-11619 GCA_900067695.1 Picea abies
CGCCTTGCTCACCTAAATAAGTACATACACGCTCTGTATCACTCGCGGCTCTTCCTCCTCCTGCTGCTACTATTAATGTGCTGGCGGAGGACGTATTTTGTTCAGTTTAAAAATTACGAAAAAAATATCCACAGGCATAGGCGAAATAGTAATAGATTACTCCATGATCAAACATCGCATCCATCATAAAAACATGTTTCAGCCCACACTCCCTATTTACTTTAATAGCGATTCCGTTCCGCCTCCGACACTCCAATCGCCGTCTCGTTTCTCCATATGAACACGCCCAGGTGATCAAGTATGCCGCCCATCCGCCATGTCGATTTTTGAATAAATATTTTAAAATTATAATATAAAGCCAATATTTAAACGTACAAATATTCTATTCATAATAAATATTTTTAAAGGTTAATAAATAAAATTATATATACATTATATTTTAAAAACCCCCAAATAACATTAAAGTTTAAGGTGATAAATCATAAAACCATAATTTATTTCTCTTTTTGGACAAGTTATATAGAATAAAATGCCTCTCTCTAACGTGTTTCGGATTGAGACATAATTTGGATGCATAATAAAAAACAACAATGCAATATTGTCTTCTCTAACGAAATATTTAATTTATCTTGTTATTATTGATGTTTGAATGTTTATTGTTTCACATTCGTGTTATAGAAGTTGGATGCAAACAATTTTGAGAGAGACTCATAGTGGCAAGAAATTCAAAATTCCATGCTATATAACTATATGGTATATATTTGATTTTGTTAAAGAAATATGTTATATACTTTAGGAAGATGATTGGATTTTGAGCACAATCATTTATGTATTTTGTTTATATGTTTTGGGCATTAACTAGTACTATTATAATTTGTATTTTATTGATAATAAATAAAATTCATTGATAATAAATAGAGGTGTCCCACAACATCCTCTATCTTTAGTTTATTATTGATTGTGTTAGTGATTTTCATAACCAATTTAGCTGATGAAAACATGACTTTGTTATCCCCTGACATCTAGGGGTAACTAGAGGAGATTTTTTTCTTATAATCCTTACCACATACAACAATTTTATAGAAAAGATTCATGGTTCTCCACAAACTGTTGACTAGAGATGCTTCCTGCATTTTGCTCAACTCACTCACAGTTGATGCCTATGGTTCTTACATGCACAAGGTACCTTGTTTCATTGCTTCATATTAAGTGTTAATGACTTGTGTATTTTTCATGAAAGTAGTGACCATTGATTGAGTTGAATAATGGTTCATGATGCTCTATGCCTTGTTTCACCTTGATGCTCATCATCATCTTCTAGATAAGTTCTATCACTCATGGGTTGAGTTGTACTACTGGGGGCTTTGAGAGGTGTAGTGTGTTCATATCGCAATCCATACATAACATTCTCCATCCTTCTTGTGTATGTTGTCTCACTCTTGGGTTGGTTGTCATATGCCACACATAAGGGTTCATTCTTCATAATCCCTTAGATGAAGGAGTTGTAACGTGTAAGCTCGATGTTGATGCAACTAAATAAAAACAAAAGAAAAAAGGATGATATGAAGATCAAAATGCAAAGAAAATGAGAAGAAAAGTAAAAGTAAAAAGCCAAAAGAAATGAAGCATGAGTAATTCCCCCACTCATGGGTTGAGTTGTACTACTGGGGGATTTGAGAGGTGCAGTGTGTCCATATCCCAATCCATACAGAACATTCTCCATTCTTCTCGTGTGCATTGTCCCACTCTTGGGTTGGTTTTCATATGCCACACATAAAGGTTCATTCTTCATAATCCCTTGAGATGAAGGAGTTGTAAGCTCAAGTTTGATGCAACTAAATAAAAACAAAAGAAAAAAGGAAGATATGAAGATCAAAATGAAAAGAAAAGTAAAAGTAAAAAGCCAAAAGAAATGAAGCATGAGTAATGCCCCCTCTCTATGAGGTCATCACCCCAAGTCCTATGCAAAGAACACATATCTAAAAAGGACTAAGTTGAACAAAATAAAAGTTAAAAGCCAAAAGAGGCTAAATGAACAAAGAAAAAGGAAAATAACGGGTGGAAATACAAAATGGTAAGGAAAGGGAAACTCATTCCAAAGGCACTCATGTAGATGAATATCTTAAATAACCTCACGTGACTATGCAATACAACTTATAAAGTTACCCCCTAATCATAACATCTATCACTACACATGCTCCTTGAAAGGTTTTCTTGGGAAATACTTCTCTTCTTGGGTGTTGAAACATGTAATAGGGGTTAATGATGTCCCTCCCATACCTAATATTGAAAAATTGTACGAATTCTATGAGTTATTGTGATGTAATGTTCCTAATCTGAACCCTTTGTAATTGTACATATAGGCTAGTGAGCCGTTGGTACCAATTGTAAATGTAAATGTACATATATGTTGGTGAGCCATTGGCACCTAGTTTTGGTTTTGCATGCACCGAAGTAAGCACGTAGAGAATTTTTATCAAGGAAAGGGTGCACACATTTCACAGTGTTGCACACACCTAGGTAAGTGCACATGGTTGCATATCAAAGAAAGGGTGCACACATTTCATAGTGTTGCACGCACTTGGGTAAAAGCACGAGAATGACCTTGGAGTGCGCACTGAGACGATTTATATATATGTATATATATAGTTGTATATGTATTCAGGCCAGAGAGCCTGTGAGGTTATGAGGCTGGTGAGCCAAGATGCAAATAGTCCAATGCGCATATCCATGTAAAGTGTAATCATACTCAAGTTATTAATATAATACTACGTTGCTACGCGCAGAAAGACTCAAACAAAAAGAGATGGGGGCTAACTCCACTAGAAAAGGGACAAGGGGGGCGAGACTTAAGTCTTAGGGAGTATTTTATAACATTTTTGGAAAAGTGTAAGCTATGGATAATTATTTTATCCTCAATTCCCAGGATTGGGAACAAGTCACCAAGTGGCTTAAGCTACTTCTGAAGGTTACAAGTGTTGCGTTGAAGGCATGCAGTATATATTGTTGGTCTTAGTGTATATTGTGATATTCGATGATTATTCATTATTCACTCTCATGTGCAGAAGAGGGGGGTCAGACCATCAAAGAGAGGACGACTATTACCTTATCTTCACATAGAAGCTTGTAAGGGGTTTATGTACTGTAATCATATTTTTACTGTTGAAGAGGCGGGTTGTTAGGCCCGTCATCATTCTCTTTAGGTGAGATATTTGTTGTTAAAGAAGAGGGTTGTCAATCTCATGAGCATACTCTCCAGGTGAGATTTTTGTTGAGAATTGTTTCATGGTGTTCTAGGCATTAGTTGTAGGGCTTGGAGACTTCTTGTCTGGCTTTTTGTTGGTAATCTTAGAAGGGAAGTGGGGAAATCGAGGGACTGCTGAGTAGAGAAGGGGGACACTTCCTTGGGCATGACAGGTGCATGGGGAATGAGGGACTGTAGGCTAGTTGCAGCAAGAGGCACCTTGGACTAAGCAATTCTATTGAGAATCAGACCTTAGCCTATCATTGGGAACTATTTTTCCCTGGTGGAGTTAAGCCCCAGCTCGAGGGTGACTTGTTGTTGAAATATTATGAGCAACAAAGTCTATGGTTGGGAGGCACGTCTGAGTTTTGTGCATATTTAGTGACTTTCATAAAATATAAGTGTTCTTAATGTGCTTGTCTCGATTATTGTGTGCTTATTTATCTATGTTTGATATGATTTAATTCTTGTATGTTGTCACATATAAGAAATTTTTGTTATTATGTATTATGTTGCTTCTACATCTAAGTGTGGTGTTGATAGTCATTATTTTATTTGTATCTAAGTATGATGATTATTGATAGTTTTTACTGTTAAGTTATCCTTTGATATTGGTCATGAGTCTCCAAGGCAAGGATTGTATGTCCAGGTGTGCAGGACAATAATCTATGTGCACAACAAGCTAGAACGTATGTGTGCGTACAACGAAATAGACCCCGCACACAAGGAGATTAGAATTGTCATATGATGCCAGAATGGTTATGTGCATGGTAGTTCTATGTGATCAATATACTTGTGTGTAGTTGTTTTAGTTACTTATGCTGCTTAAAGTTGTGTTAAAAGGAGAAATTTATTTTGGCGTGACTCAACTTGAGGTTGAATGTGTTACTTCAAGTGATACTATGCAGACTTGTGTTTAGTGTAGAATTCGCGTAGTGAATTTTGGGAATAATATTGTTTAGTAGTTGCCAGGGATGTTACAGTTTGGTTGATTCATAGCTACAAAAGTTGATATTGTGTGACGTGGCCTAGTCTGGGAGGATGGGGACATTACATTGTACTAGTATCAAAGCTATTGGTTCAAAAATGGACTTGTATGGGCTAGAGGTGAAAAAAAATCATCAGAGCTCTAGTTGCAACATTGAGCCTGCATGAGATGAGTTCTACTTAAGGAAAAATTAGGACTGGTAAGTGATCAAAGTTGGAATTTCAACGTGGCCATGGTGCACATTAAATAAGAATGTGCATATGTGCGTGATAAATATATGATAATGCAGAGTGCAGCACTAGAACTGCACAATAAACAATGGTGCATGGGTTTGATCACTAAAGGTTTGGGGCTGTAAAAAATAAATTGTGGTGCATGTGCATAACAAATACTTGGTATACAAGTTAAAAATTGACATCGTGCATTGGTGTGTGTTGAATACCAACACGCACATGGGCTTCAGAAGAAAGTATTACAACAATATGGTGTAGAGTTTTCATGAAGTTGTCTCGTGAATTCACCTAACAAATCTTGTTGTCTACACATTTTGCTGCAGGACAAAATCAACACAGAATTATTAACGATTAGAGCAGGACAAAATCAACACAGAAGGTCAAAATCATGGAAGATGCGCAGAGGAATTACAGTCTTGATGATGAATTCGAGGATCTGTATATCAGTTTGGGTGTTGATGGTAGAAAATCCAAGAGTGCATGAACTTGGTAGAAATAATAAAAGGAATGCAAAAATATGTCCAAATTTATAAAGTTGATACTGAGAAGCTTATGAAAGCCAAGGAGAAGCAAGATGACTTCAATGTCAAGTTGATGAAAAGCTTGGGAAAAATAGAAAATAAAATAGATAAGGAGACAGAGACAAGTAGGTAAAGAAGTCGCAGGTCTCATGATGAGAAAATAAGAGAATAAAGAAGTTTTGATAGACATTTTTAGTCCCTAAAATTGCATTTGACTGCTAAAGGGAAAGCTAGGGCATCATCAAGTTATTGCAATAGTTTTATGGATAAATATTTGTATGGTTTTTTAATTTGGTTTGAATATTGGGTCAAAATAATATAAAAATATCAATCTCAGACATGCAAGAACAAATTCATATCTCATTGGTTTAGTAAATGGCATTCAATCTGATAAATTAGGTGGCAAATGTAATATGAAAGACAGAGAAAATATGTAAGATTTCAATTTGTCCACTCACATATGAAACTCTTGATCCCAAATATCATTCAAGAAGGGTTTTGAAATGGTTTGAAGGTTGGGTCAAAGATAATGTAAAAATATCAGTCTCAAATATGCAAGAGCAAAATCATATCTCAATGCCTTAGTAAATGGAAGTCAATCCAATAAATCAGATGGAAAATGTAATATAAAGAAAGAGAAATGTGTAATCTTTCAATTTGTCCACTCACATATGAAACTCTTGATCCCAAATATCATTCAAGAAACAAGAAAAATGTACTTAAATACAAATCTGATTATGAACAAGCAAACAATAAAATTTTCACTGGCTTACTCATAAACAAGATACATCCAATGCTTAGCAAAAGATTAACATGCATCCAAATAAGAAAATATAGAAATATAGACAAGAAAGAAGATCTAACGATCAGATAGCCTTTTCTATTTAGTACCAGAATGAATTAAGTATTTGTCTTACAATTTGAAATAGAGTTTTCTCAAAAATGGCCAATGGTTCCCAACCCCCCCCCATTTCTCCTTATGCAAAGTTTATATAGAAAAAGTATATAATTATCAAGATCCAAAAAAAATGGATTTGAAAACCCCCTCATCCATATTTAGTTTATTGTTTCAAATAATCAAGGAGGAGATAAGTTATGATCTCCAAGCCGAATTGATGAGGTGGCACATCAAGTGTTGTTTATGAGTTATTTTAGGAAAATAAATCTGGCAAATTCATAAAAAATAGGGTCCAAAGATTTCTTTGTATCTCCAAAACCATGATAATTGTGTAAAACCTGAGAGAGGTTTTTATAAATCAGTCCATTCATGAGAAAAAGCTTTTCCATAGTTTTACAATTCATCTCTAGTTTCTTGAAAAATGTGCCTAAAATTATTGTCTAAAACAAGAAACTAATTTTGGCTTTGGAATTGAGTTTGAGTTTGTTAGTTGCCTTGGTTTTAGGTTTGCTTTTGTAATCTGGAACTATTTCACCCTTTTCCACCTTACTCTGTTTTTTATCAATGTTCTTCTTTACATGTTCATCACTATAATCTTTTCCAGGTTTTGGCTTAACTTCTTGCAATTGTGTTGTTCTTTGTTTTTCAATCCTCCTTGTACAAACTCTATCAAAACTCATATATCCATGTTCAGAAACATAGGATTTAGATTCTTGTTTGATTTCAACTTCCTGTTGCAGTTGGAGCTTCCTTTTGTTAGACCCATTTATTGTAGATACAAAGGATCTCCTGGATAAATGAGCAATTGGAAGAATATTTTCTATCTGCATAACACTTGTTAGTTTATAAACTAGAAATCAACACAAACTGAATCATGACAATTTGTGTTTTCATGTCATGACCCAGAACCCTCGATTTGACGTAGAATTGGAAAGTACACAAGCCAGTCTCTTTGAATCATTACCTAACCTCAATTCATGATTTGATTATAATCATAATGATGTTTGATCCTTCTGCATGATCTTGGGAAATTTCTTACATGACCTTTCGGGATTTGGCACATTTTGAATAATGAAAAACCAAACTGAAAAATCAAACTGAAACTGAAAAGACTTGATTCTAGTGTCTCCATTAGGCTATGGAGTCATTTATCCCTTTTTATTTACCGCACACCAATGCTTAATAAGTTTATTTATAAACATCTCCTACTCCTAACTAGCAGAAACCAAACCAATCTGGTGAAGACCAATTTCCAAAAGAACCATTCAAGCAACAAATTGATTGGATGAATATTTTGCATGTGCTTAAGCAAAAAACAATCTTGAAAAGAAATTTGTGGCTCGCCAAAAAATTGAGCCTTATAATCCCAGTGAAAAATGATTGAATATTTAAACATGAAAAACCTCCAGATATGCATCCATGGGATCATAAAGATCATGAAGCATTACTTTTGAATCAATAGTAAACACATAATATTCCATCTCCAGATGAACATACTACTTTTGTGAAGAATCTGATCAAATAGTCAAGCTACACTCTACTTGTTCTGCTGAAATTAGTGCATGAATAACATTTGTTTTATGACAGTGAACAACAACATCTTGGATAGGATGATTTCCTTCATCTATTTCTCCAACATCAAATTCATACTCATCAAAAATGGGCTCACTATTACATAGGTCAATGAATGCTATTGTGAAATTTTGCTCTTCTCCATTTTTTGTTGTTGTTATATAAATAAGCTCAACACTGCCTCTTTCACTACCTTCCAAAATATTAATTTCAAAGTTTTCAAACAAAGGCTGACTGTTGCTCAAATCAATGGAGGGTAATATGAAAATTTCCTCTTCTCCATTTTCGTATTCATCATATATAGGTTGACTATAAAAAATTTCTGAATTTTGAAATTCACAAAATTTAGTTTCATGATGCTCTTTAAAGAAAGAACAAAAATGAACAACATGGTCTTTTGGAACAAAAATTTCATTCTTACAACAACTTCTAGAACCATCCAATAAATTTGTTGTCATACTGTCAATGACACTATCATCAACAACATCTTAAAAAACTTCTCCTTGAAAATAAGAATGAGGGAAAGTTTCATGGATGATAAATCTTCTTCATCATCTCAGGCTGGAGACTTTTGATTGATTTCAAATGACAATGATAAAAAGATGTGTTCACTAGCAATATAATCTTCAAGAATTTATTCACTAAAATATTGGTCTTCACAAACATTTCCAGTAGAAAATTCTTCATGAAGAGACCCATTCAAATGGCCTTAAAAAAAGTTAGGAGCGTTATGAGAACATTCCAAAATATCTTCACTGATCTCATCACTAAAACCATCCTAAAAATTGATGCTAAGAGATTTAAATTGCTCACAACAATCATTCAAGAGGCACTCGACATGATAAATACTCTTACAATATGAATGAAAAGAAACATATAAATCCTTTAATGATGAAATACTGGAAAAAGGAAGAGATCGGTACCATTCTCTTGCATCACCTTCCAACAAATACATAAAATTCTTCATTAATACGTCTCCATGATAAATATTCAGTTGGTCCATGTATTGATGTAAATCAAGCAGGGGCTGAGCAGGGTGATCATGATCATCTCCAATAAACCTTGGAAGGTGGTCTATCCACTCACTCACAGTAGGCACATCATTTGGGAATCCAGGAACAACAGAGAAATCGAATGGAGTGAATCTATAGGACAAAATATTTTCCATGGCCTTTGACATCCTGGATCAGTGGAGTCTCCAATGGATCCTTCCTTCATGGAATCGTTAGGGGAAGGATGCAGTCATAAATTGTGTCCAACCCCTATTCACCATCAGGAGCTAGAGCTTATCATTGTCGTTCTTCCCAGGGAAGATGTCTTCGTTCCTTCGTCCCAGACAATGGTGCCAAAAGATTTTAGTCCCTAAAGTTGCACTTGACTACTAAAGGGAAAGCTAGGGAATCATCAACTTATTGCAATGTTTGGTTTGTTTGGCATTTTGGTTGAGGAATGAGGTCACAAGGGATTAA
Source organism: Picea abies (assembly GCA_900067695.1). Classification (NCBI taxonomy): domain Eukaryota; kingdom Viridiplantae; phylum Streptophyta; class Pinopsida; order Pinales; family Pinaceae; genus Picea; species Picea abies. The sequence goes on from CBVK0103112283.1 coordinate 8,926, forward strand.
AGAGTTTGATATTTAAGATGTCTAATAGAAATGATAACACTTCATAGGTCATTGGCATACAACTTAAAGGCCAAAAAACACATGAATATATGGAATAATAGATGAGAAGGATAAATGTATGGGAAAGACAACCATACATTTATAGGAGAAGATGTTATGATCTTAAAACATCAGTAAAAGATAAAACCTTATACAGGAATACAAATTACAAGCTACAGACGATAAACAAAATAATATCTACTGTGATATGATCTAAATCATGTATGACAATCAATGCATCACATAAACTATATGTGTATTCCAATAAGAAGAAAAACATAAAGAAAGAAAATTATAGCTTGGATTAAAAATCGATGATCAATAAGCACGATAATGCCTCTGTTATATCAGAAAATGAAAAATATACACAGTAAATTGCACCCCTTTCGACTCTCTGCCCCCCTCTATCTCAATTGGTTTCCTAGATCCTTAAATAACATAGTATAATTAACATATTATGCTATTTCCTAGGAAAAAAATCATAACTAAAAGAAAATCTATGATATCTTTAAAACAAATATGGGACAAATGAGATCAAATTCCTTCAAATTATGTGTTTTGGAGGCTTCTTGACAGTTTCTCTGCCACTTGTAATCTGCCTGGAAACCAAAATTTTGCATCAAAACCTGGAGTTGCCCCCTTGAATTCTGCCACATGTATTATTGAAAGCTCAAATGTTGCCTAAAAATATGGAAATAATATCCAATCTGTTGATGTTTTTGTTTCTAATATGGACTTGATTGTTTGACTTTACTGGGCATGTGAAAACAATGTTTTGAAAATTTTAGTCTTGATTAGATGATATTTTCTCGCAAATCGTTGAGAAATTCTAAAACCCACTCTCCTGCAATGTAAATGGGTCCATTTGGGAGGTGGGTTTTGAACGATTTTGGAAGATTCTTTATCATTTGATCGGAAATGGGGCCCGAAATTCCCTTCCTGAAATATGACGGGAATTACAAAAAATCCGCTGTCAAAATATCTAGAACAAACTGTAAGGTATCTCGAATATTGGAGCTTTGAGAGTCAAAATATCTTCTGTTGATTTTGATGCCCAGGATAAGTTAAATTGCTGCTAGGTGTTGACCTTTTAAATTCCACCTAAAACTCCAAATCTGGAACTGTTAATTTGATGCCTTTTAAAAATAGGATGACTACCAACTGTATCCTTTGAATTGCCCAAGATGCCTAAAAATATGAAAGAGAAAATAATTCTTTGAGAAGTTCGACACTTTACCTTGCTTGGACACTTATTAACATATGCCATAAATGCTCTGCCACCTTGCAGCTACAGAGTTCGCCAAGGACTTCACATTATTTATTGTAAGTGTTGCTTTATTCTTTATGTACTTTGGATATCCACTATTCAATCGAATATTGATGTGAGGACATAAGCCAAAAATCAAATTCACAGAATTTACATGAATCCATACTCTCATGGATGAATTAGCAAGCCTAAGAAAAGAATTTGTCATCTAATATTATTTGCAGTCCAGAGAAGGAAATCCCCAACATTAATGTTGGCTAGAAAAGAAGAAATATTGTTTTTGTTAACTGAGAGGAAATGTCCTTTGCGACCATCACTAAGATAGCAGTTTGAAAATTTTGGTGCTTTAGAATCCATCAGAATTTAAAACAACTCCTTCCCCATTAAAAACAAATACTATATGAAACATTGTGCAATTTTGAACTTCCTTTTCTAGTGCATGAGAACTATAGATTTTCCCTGTGCAAGAAGTCATGCAAGTAGGGGAAAGACATTACGTGAACTAATCATTAGCTCCAAGGTTCAAACCATTCTGAGAAAAACTGGTCCTCAAAAATTTTGAGGATTCAATAATCATAACAACAAAATAGCCATCACTGATCTGTAATGATTCTAGTCTTTCCTTCAAAAAATTTATTGTTTCCACACAATTAACTTGCATTCTAATAGTCTAGTCAATAACGCACCTCCTATATTTGTCAACGTTCCTCTTTCAATAAAAGTTAATTCTTTTTGCTTTCTCGGCTTGACAATTAGCGTTTTGTCTTTGTAGATTCAAGTCATGGAACCATCCTCACCAGCCTGCAGATTTTTCAATGATTGGAGTACATGCATTGGCCCATATTAATTCGATAACTTCATAACATGTTGATGCATTGAGCACACTATGAATTCTTGTCTCTTGATGGAGCTCCATGTGGGCGTACTACTTGATTCTTGGTGCATATGCTCAGAATCGGCCCTTAATGCTTAGACTTGTAATTGGAGAATAGGTCCATTAAGCACAAAGCCCAATATTTTATCTTTTCCAAATAAATATTAAAAAGAAAATCATAAAATAATGATTTTCCAAATCATTTTAAAATAATAATTTCATAAAACTTGGCTTGGAAAGGCATATAGGAGGTGGCCTTTATAAGTTAAACTTGTAAAAGAATATGTAGCATTGTTTTGGGAGTACAGGAAAATTGACAAAATAATGTATAGGATAACATGCCCACAAAATCGATGCTAGTAGGAATGGTGTTTTTTGGTGCTACAAGGACGACGTCGTTCTTGCAACAAGGAGTAATTTTTAACACTTCAAATTTGAGTACTAATGGGCATCATCATCACTCACCAAAGAATTCATTTAGGAAAACGCACAGTAGCTCAAGTCCATCTCCTAT
>CBVK0103112285.1:0-21322 GCA_900067695.1 Picea abies
CCGAGATCTACACTCTTTCCCTACACGACGCTCTTCCGATCTCACGAATAAACATGTTGGTTGAAACAACAAGGGAATCGACACACTGATTCATATCCCTGGGTATATAAGAAATTTCAAAAATAGAAAGAGAATCTCGTACTTTCCATACCTCATCCCTGTAAGCTTTCAATCTGACATGCTTTGCTTGAAAGGTACTGTTTACCTGTTGTATAATGAGATCCACATCTCTAAATACATTTAAACCTTTTATCCCCATCTCCTTAGCTAAATTTAATCCCAACAACAAGGCCTCATATTCTTCTACGTTGTTAGTAGTTCTAAAATCGAGCTTGAAAGACAAATATATAGTCTCCTTTGAAGGAGAAATCAAAACTACCCCTGCACCTGCTGAATCTTTAGTACTGGCCCCATCAAAATACATGGTCCAGACTAAAATGTTCTTATCATCAGTTTTTTGTTCGATAGGCTTCACAAGCTGCATAGAAGTTGATTGAGAATCATCTATTTGAAGAATGCACGAGCCAAAATCTGTATCTACAGCATAAATAGGATGATTTACAGAATTTTTTGCATCGTTGATGATGTAGGCAAGTTGATTCTCTTTGTAAAGTCTTTTTAGCTCTCCCCCAAACACCAGAATCGTAGCATATGAAAGATCCATCTGCAAGGTACCTCCTAACCTTTTTCCCCATGGACAAGACAAGAGGAGCTCGAACTTAGGTGGGATATCAGTAACCACCCCGTCCATTACCATGCTTCTCATTGGCAATTGGGAAAGGTTTATAACGAGCTCTTTTATGAGGCCGAGGCATCTAAATTTCCTAGAATCAAAAGAGAAGAGATCATGATATGGTTTGGTGACCTCAATACCAAGCTCATCCATCACTGCTTTGGGCATAAGATTATGTGACACCCCAGAATCAAGTAAACAATTGTGGAGGATCTTATCATGGACATTTAGGGATATGTAGAATGGTGGACAAGAATCATCACAGTCTTCTATCATAGGCCCTATAGTTATTGTTGGCTTGTCATATTGTAGGTTAAAAAAATCAACATATGAAGAGGTCTTTGGCTCAAGGGACTTCAAGATGTCTGATTTAAAGATTTCATTCTTCATGAGTTCAGTTAAAGGCATAGGTATCTTTACTTTCTGAATTTCTGATTCAAAATTAAAAGAGAAAGCTGATTTATCAGAAGCTTTTACCTCATTGGAAGGAGCTTTGAGACTGACTTGCTCCTTAGCTAGGGGATGTGTTTGCTTCTGCTATTGTTTTGTAGGAGAGGAGGTTTGTTTTACATGAGCGATAGGTTTCTTGGCAACAACTTCTTTACTCTTCACAGGAGTAGCGACTTCTTTGTTCTTCACAGGAGCAGCAATCAATGGTTTCAGGACAACACTCTTGGATCTTAAGTTATAACCTTTCTGATCATCTATCAAGTAGATAGATTCTTCAATACTTGCCTCATGAATTTGCTGGTCCATCAGGGCTTCTTCATAGTCTACTTGTGTCAAAAAGGAAGAATCATTTTCATCACCAAAACAGTTTATTTCATATGCTTCTTCGACTTCATAGTGAGATGGTTGTTGTTCTTCATCTAACATTGCATTTTGAAAAGGTGGTCTGATTCTCTGATCATCACCTGCATTCCTGTCTCTTTGAAGGATCTGGACTTGTGGATTGTTCCTTCTGTAAGGGAAATCATTTGGATTTCTCGGGGAAAAAGTATTTGGCTCTTTTGTCCTTGCTGGTTGCTGATTCTGGACCTTCAATTTTGACATTTTAGATGTCAAATTGTCCAACATCTTTTCCCTCTTTTCCATTTTACTATTAGAAGAAGAAGAGGGCTCAACAACAGACTTCTTTCTCTCGACCTTTCCTTTCAGCTTCTGAGATGCTGCAATGTTTGATTCAACCTCAAGGGAGACATCTTGCATTAAAGAAAGTGTGGCTGATTGTCTTTCTCTGAGGATTAGACAAAAATCTAGATCAAAGGAAGCAGAGAATGTGATCTTTGCCAATGCGTAACTTGGTTTAATCTCTGCAAGGATGTTGCCAAACATTCTATTAAACCTCTTGATGAAGTTTGAGACCAACTCTCCATTTTCTCTCCTTAAATTTCCAAACTCAGAAATGTAGTATAACATATCTCTTCTTTCTCCCCAATGGTTTAAGAATACCTCATCTAATTGTTCAATACCTGTGACTAAATTTTCCGGTAGCTCTTTGAACCAATTCCAGGCTTGGCCATCCAAACTCTGAAAAAAAACTCTGGTCCACACATCTTCTTCTGAAATGTTAATATTTTCAGCATAAGCATAAAAAGCTTCAATATGTTCTTCAACAGTATAATCTCCTGCTCCGATAAACTTAGGCATATATTTCTGATAATCTCCAGTTGGCATAGCAGATAAAGGATTTGGCAATACAAGTGGGGCATACCTATTTGCCAAAATCTGTTCCATCTTGGTTAAAGGGACAACCATGGTAGTCTTGGGGTTTGATACGGAAGAAGAACTTGTAGGAGATGAAGGTGGAGATGGGACGACTGAGTTAAAATAGAATGGTTGTCTCACTTCACCTTGAGCAGAATTTTCATAAATGGGTGAAAAATAAGAGGCTTTATAAAACTGACTGAGCAACAAGGCTAAATTTTCTTCTCCCTTAGAGGACAGATCATGTAAAATATCTTCAAGAGCATGCAAATTAGTGTGAGTGTATAGAATACCTTCTGTAGGTTTGATGGGTGAGGAATTCAAAGAAAATGAAGAAGAGGTTTCCTTTTGCTAAGAGGACCCTGTAATTATCTCTTTAGGATGGGATGAAACATCAACCTCAAGAACAGAGTCAGTAATATTAGAAGAAAGTGAAGGTTCTTCTACCTTCAATATTTGAGATAAATTTTTAATTTCCTGAGAACTATGAGTTTCAGCAGTAGGGGATTCAACTAGAGGCCTTTTAGATATGAAAGAAGGAGTGTCGGTTTGAATACCTAAATCTACTGTCTTTGCAGATCCGGAAGCCTATCTTTGCAAAGCTTTACCCTTACTGATGATCTTCTCAGGGTTAGGAACTAGTGTTGTCAGTGGGCCTTCTTGGTTCTCCCTGGTGTGAGCTCTTTTTGGAGCCACTTCGTTTCAATGGAGTCGCCAGATAGAAAATTACAACCCAAATGATGTCCAGACTTTGTCTATCATCAAATCTTGAGCTATGTCATCTCCCAAGGAAGCTGAGCTTCGATCTCCTCTCCCCAACAACAATTCCAATTTGTTATCACTCCAGGAAACTCTCCTAGGCTGTAAGTCAGAGATGCCTGGCAACTTAATCTTTTGGTAACTATTTTCTCAATAAAAGTGTGGGTTTGAATCAAGTCAGAGGACTGAATCATTTCTCACTCAAATCGTGCATAAACACATTTAGATGGACAAGGATTTCAACCACAAATGTTCATAGAGTTTACAAATAAAGGGATGTATGGAGAAATAACTATTATATAAGCAGAGTCACATATAAAGCATATATGAATGGCCAATTGCAATAATCACAGGAATACTTGCAAAGTTTAAGTTATGAATGCAATGATAAGATGACAGTTATCGGGCATAAACAAGCATAACAACATGAATATAATATCCAGGTGCAAGTACAGAATAGATAAGAAGATGAAATCTGAACAAGTTATGGTAAAAGAAGCTTGCTTTACTCAATATGAAAATGAGAAGTTTGAATACATAATATGAAAAAGTCTCCAAAGTCGAACCCTTGGTTCCTATTCTACCTTTAGCTTTATAGCTTTACAATGTACTTTGAGATCCTGAAAACATGGATCAAATATGCTAAAGATAGTAAATCAAAATTTAGTTGCAAAAGATGTGGAATGATCCCCAAAATGAGGTCAATCCCAGATTTCATGGTCTTCCTCTCTTGTTGAGTGATGGTGCAGTGCAGGATAGCCTCCCAAGGCTGAATGAGGACTCTCCAAGAGAGACAAATTCGAATCTATTGATGTGAGAAAGTGTCTTGCTTTTTTGTCTTTGTCAAGGATACCAAAAACCTTTGAAACACCTCCTCTTTCCATAATCTATCAAAAATAGCTATTGGATTTGTCTTGACAATTCATCAAATGTTCATTCGAAGAGGTTTCAAATCTTTCCAGCTCAGAAAACTTCGATCTGTGTAAAAACTTGATCATTCTGGAAATGACAGGCTTTTGGTGGTTAACTTAGAAATCTCCTGAGCGAATTATCTACCGAAATCCCTATTTTCAATGGTTAATGAATAGTCATCCTATTCACCTAAACCACTGAAACTTCAGCTTTAAGAAAACTTCAAAATTTGCAAAAATGCTTACCTTGGATCCCTTTTTGATGTTCAAGGTTTCTTGGATGAGGCAGCCCTTGTTCGTGCAGATCGGCGAACTTCTACTAGATGTGTGGAAGGATCTGGTGTGTCTACCATGGTCGTAGCTAAGTTATCCAGAGTTTCCAATCCAGTTTTCTCCTGTGCTGGTGATTGAAACTCCTTTAACTTCAACCTTAGAATTCTAAGTTGTCTATATAGCTTCATGTTTTCCCTAATCAATACCCTATTTCTGTCTTTAATCTTTTCATTCTTCTCTTTGAGGGTTTGGTTTATTTTGAAAAGCTCTGCATTTCTATCAATCATGTCTGTATTAGATTTTTTAATCACCCTTTCTAGGACTTCCATTTCATAGACCTGTTGCAGGAGTTTGTTGATTTTCCGTGATCTAGTTGTTTTAGGCTTACTTGAAGAGGCTTCTGCAACTGGTGGACTGTGTGCCTCTGGAGGAGTTGGTGAAGTTAAATTGGAACAATAGTCTGCATCATGTTCACTCTGTACATTACCATGTGTCTCTGCCAATTCTTCTTCTGGTTCTGAATCACTATAAGGTAGTTTTAAAGGGTTATTTTCTGTAGCAGGGTCCTTGGACTGCTCACCTTCAAACTGCAGTTTTATTTTGATTCTTTTCTTCTTGACAGAGGATAATTCTATGGGATCTCTTGGTGGTGAGATACCTTTCCTTTTCCTATGATTTTTTTTGGGGGTAATTGTCTTTCTGCAACTGGTCTTTTTAGTTTCAACTTCTGGTGGTTTCTCTGTTTGGAATTCATTCCAGAAAAGAAAGAAATGCCTATCAACCTGTTTCCTATGCAAATATTCCTTGACAAGAAGAGTAATAAGCCCTTGGTGAGATAGTCTACTAGCAACCTTAGTAGTCTTGGCTTTAACTTTTCTGGCCATTTTAGTAAGAGTCTTGTGGAAATAGAAAGGTAGATTTATTGGTTCTCTGCCTGTAAAATGGTTAAGAAGTTTAAAGTGATAGAACATCACTCTGTTATACCGCCCTTCATAAGTAATATATACAAAGATTTCTTTTAAAAAAGATTGTCACTGTGGTTGCAAGAAGGACATAGGGATATCCTTTTTCCATATCAGATCTTTGTGAATGGGCAATAGATATGATCTAAATTCAATGTTGGATGGCACTGTAGATTTAAACCAACAGTTTCCCGTCCTTGGAAGACCTGTAAACTCTGCTATAGAAGCTTCATCTATGATAAACTCTTATTTCCCTATCTTGGCATACCTTCCATCATATACAATTGCAAAAGATTCAGCTACTTGTTGATGAAAACTGGTCAGTTTTTCATAGTATATGAATACCCCTGCTTGTTTGAAAATCTCTGCTACATCTGGGTGTGCCTCCAAGTACCAGACTCCATCCACCTCAGACCTCAAAACTGGCTCTGCTTTCGGCATTGGTAAATGTTGACTAGCCTTGCTTTAGGCATTGGTCAATGTTGACCTCTGGAAACACGTTTAATTTGATGAAATCACGAACTCATGATTATCTCAGTAATCTCCAGAATTCAAAATGATAATGAATGAGGATTTAATGAGGGATTAATGGGATCATGATAGATCATGTACTTGCGACTGGAAATGGAGGGAGGCTCCATGACAACATGCATGAATTTCAATATCACCACCGTGTTTATATTTTGAAAAGACAAATGCGGCTGAAAGGACAACACGAGCTTCAAACTTTCATATAGACACCATTAGAACGTGCATACCTTCCAACTTGACGAGATTTCAACGGTTACATTTTCATCATTGCGCCAACTTGACATCTGGCTCATGCGAAAGCACGGGCTTTCCATTTTTACCATTGAAATGCTTTCGGTGGTTAACTGCATTCTTGCTTTGACCTCTTAACTGCCGGGAACAAAGACTTTCGGTGGTTAATGAGCACATTTCAGGCTCGCCTAAACCACCAAAACCTGAGATTCTGACTTTTGCTTGACCAAACCAAATCCAAAATTTCTTTTGAGCTTATTTACAAAATACAGACTCTCTAACCTACTTACAAAAATTTAGGAATAAAACTTAGACCACAACCTATCACCTCAAAATCAAAATTTCCACCAATTTATTTGAGGAGATAACACTGGCTCCTATTGGGGATGAACACCTCCCTATGAGGTTTCAAGAACCATAGAATCAATGCCTTTCCTGAAAAAAGAAAATTAAAAACTATCTGCTAGTGCTTCCATTGGGCATGGAGTTATTCCGCAAAAAATAAAAACTAAGACTAATATTACAATGTCTAGGCTTCATAGCCTTAGACAAAATAGAGTTTTAAAAATCGCCCATTTACCGGGCCACCAAAATTTTCTTCACCTCCCAGATTCTGTAGCATGAAAGTGTTGTTATTCTGTACTTGGGTTATCATGAAAGGACTGGTCCACAAAGAATCGAACTTGTTATGCTTGCCTTTATCCTGTCTAAGAGCATCCCATTTTAGAACCCAATCACCAATCTAAAAATTGTCCACCTTCACCTTTCTGTCAAAAGTATTTTTTATCTTCTTTTGATGAGCCTCTAATCTGTCCACTAACTATTCGCGGGCTTGCTGCAGTTCCACCAAATCAAGCATTCTTCTTACCATATCATTTGACTCGATTTTCTCTTCCTGAAAGAATCTAGCCACTGGTAAAACTAACTGAACAGGAAAAATAGCATCAGTCCCATAGACCAATTTGAATGGAGAGGTTCCTATGGAATTTTTGATAGTTACTCTGTCTACCCACAGAGCAAATTTCAGTTTAGAATCCCAATTCTTTTTGTTTTCCTCTAACATTTTTTTGATGATTTTGATTAAGCTCTCATTGGATGATTCAGCCAAGCCATTACCTTGAGGGTAGTAGGGGGTCGAATGTACCAACTAGATGCCCATTGATTTACACATGTCTACTAATACCTCTGCTTTGAACGTTGCTACATTATCTGTTACCAGCCTTTTGGGACAATCGAATCTACTCAAAATATTTTCATAAAGAAACTTCATGACTACCTGGTGAGTGGCATTCCGGGTGGGAATCACCTGTATCCACTTTGTAAAATAATCTATGGCTACTAAGATCCACTTATGTTGACCGCTAGATGAAGGATTTATCTCACGTATAAAATCTAAACCCCACTACTGAAAAGGGCCATTCACCACTATAGGTCTCAGGGGTAAAGATTTTAGCTATTGTTTTCCCGTAAATCTTTGACATTTGTCACAAGCTTTGACGAAGGCACACACATCTGAGAAGAGGAAAGGCCAATAGTATCCATCCCTTAAGATTTTATGAACAGTGGTCTTCCAGTAATGATGACCTCCACAAACACTTGAATGAAACTAACGTGTAACTTCGACTGACTCTTCTTTGTCTAAATATCTGAGAAGCAAACCAGCAAGGTCTTTCCAATATAACAGATTATTGTAAATGCAGAATTTGATGGCTCTGAGCTTAAGGGCTCGAGCTTGAGTCATACTGAGTTCAAGAGGAACTTCTAGCTTTTGAAAAAAATGTATAATACCTGAATACCATTCACAAGAAGACAAGTGCTCTGCCACTTGTTGACTGCTATGTTGTCCATCTGCTGCCAACTCCATCTGCAAATTCATTGAACTTTCTCCTATGAAATTAATGTCCAGCAGCTCATGATTTTCCTCCATTAAGAGCTTAGCAAGGCCTTGGCCTTTCACCAATTTGGTGGGCTTTAATTCAATGTTGAACTCAATCAAATTTGCAATCGATCTAGCTCTCTTTCTATCAATATTAGGCTGAGTCAAAGAGATTACCTTCCTGCATTGTGAAATGATATTTTTGGGGATTTAAGGACAAACCAAATTTTCGGCACTTCTCGAACATTTGTTGGAGGTGTATCAGGTGATCTTCATCAGATTTAGAGAACACAATCAGGTCATCAAGATAAATAACCATGAATCCATCTCTTTCACTAACGAAGTCGATGTCCATAGCTTGCTGAAAGGTGGCACTTACATTCATCAAACCAAAAGGCATTTTATCATACATGAATGTACCCCAAGGTATAGTGAAAGCGATTTTTTCTTTGTCCTCTTCGTTGACTGCAATATGATTGTAACCTGAAAACCCATAGATCATCGACATTATATTAGCACCAATTATCTTCTCCAAGACATGATCCATCTTGGGTAGAGGATAATTTTCCTTGAGAGAGTATTTATTTAGGTTTCTGAAATCCACGCATAGTCTGATTTCCCCGCTCTTTTTTCTGACCGAAACTAGGTTCGCCACCCATTCGGAGTACCTGAGAGGTACAATTTTTTTGCATTTAAAATTTTTTTCACTTCTTTTTCTACTACGGGCAACAAAATGGGGTTCATTTGTCTGAGTTTCTTCCTGAAAGGTTTAACACCAGGTTCCAAAGGTATCTTGTGCTCAATCATGGAGGTGTCGTAGGTTCTCATCTCATCATAAGAACATGAAAAAACATCTTTATACTGCCTGAGTAAATCTGTATACTTTATTTTTATCTCGGGAGGTAGATATTTTTATAGTTTCACTATCCTAGATTCTTTGGTGGTGCCTACATAACAATCTTCGACCTCCTTTGGTTGGGGTTGCAAGGTAGACTTCAGAGGCATGTCGTTTTGATCAAACAACCTTTCTAGAGGTATCAGACCCTTAGGGATCTGATTATTCTTTAACACTTGCATGTGATGGTTTGCAATTTTTTCTTGGAACACCTGAGGCTCCTCCCCCTCCTACATAATCCAGCCATGGTCATTTTGATTTTCCTAGTCAATGTGGGTTTTGGCAAAATCATCTACCATTTCCAAGAACTTTTTGATCTGCTCGTCATCTTTGAATACCTACCAGTGTTGTATGTTTTTTGGTAAAAAGGGTCTGTGCTTTACCTCTATGTGGTACTTTAGTTTGAACACGGTAGGGGGTGCAAAGGTAGAGGCTTCTTTGGCCAATGAATAAGCTTGTATATTTTCTGCGCGTGGGACAAAATGAACATTTATTGATGAAAATAAATTTTCCATTAGGTCCCATGTGCAATTCCTGTAAGACCTTAGTCTCGGGTGTTTGTCCTGGTACTACCGATTCACCTGTTTCACAATTAGCTCTGCATCTCCATAGACTTCTAGGTTCTTTATGTTTAGCTTCTTGGAAGCTTCTAGTCCCAAGACTAGAGCTTCATACTCACATACATTATTTGTGTAGTCTATGTCCCACTGAAGCCTATAAGAGAAGGGGATAACAAATTCATTTTCAGGCGCTACGAAAAGCACTCCTACACCTGCTCCACACGATGAAGCACCATCAAAAAGAATTTTCCAAGTTCCAGTGCTATACACATTTTTATCTTTCACCTATGATTTATTTTCATCTAGATAAGTTTCTTTTGTACAATTATTTACACTATCATCAAAAGATAATATACAATTTCCCAGATCTTGATCGACAACATAAATAGGGTAATTGTTAGGATTTTTTGGATCGCTTACCGTATACGCCAACCGTGTTTCCCTGTACAACCGAGTGAACTAACTGCCAAAAACAAGGATGGTGGCGTATGTCATATCCAGCTAAAGAGATCCCCTAATATTGGATCCCCAAGATCTAGATAATAGAAAACCATACTTAGAGGGTATATCAATGATAACTACATCCATTAAGACGATTTTCACCAAAACCTGGGCAAGAGTGACTGCTAAATCTTTGATCATGCCTATGCACTTAACTCTCCTTGAATCGAACGAGTAAATATCTCCATATGGCCTAGTGATTTCGAGGCCCAATCTATCCATAATATATTTTGGCATCACATTATGAGAGGCTCCAGAGTCCAACATGCAATTATGCAGCAACCAATCGTGCACATTCAGGTTGATGTAGAAAGGGGCAACGGTGTCCCTGGCACCTTCGAAATGTGGACCAAAAGTGATGTTAGGGTTATCATCTTCCAAATTTATTATGTTAGACTGACTCTCTAAATCCAAAAAATTTATCATTTTGGTTATTTGTTTTTGGTACACAGGGTTCTTAGCCAACTCGACCAAAGGTATCAGTATTTTTATCTTACTTATCTCATTTTCTAGGCTAAAACCTCCCACAACTCTATCTGTTTCTTTGGTCGAAACATCAGACTCCTTCTTTTCCAACTTATTTGTTTGCACTGTTTTATTTTTGGTGCTTCTGGTTCTCGGTGTCTGTGTTTCGACTGTCTTAGTTCTTCTTGCTTGGATCTCAGTCTCTTTTACTTTGGTATTCTGCGAGTTTGCCCCGTTTACTTTATCAATTTGGTGCATCTTAGTCTCTTTCGGGGTGGGCTCGTATGTTTCACCTCTAGGAAAAATTTTCTTGGGTTAAGTAGTCGACACAGGTTTGTTTTTAGGCCTCATATTGTACTTATGCTAGAGCTCAACCATTATGGTGTCGGTCATTCCTTGATAAGTGATATCATCAACGTTGTTTAGGTTATTATCTTCACCCACTAATTGTTCAGTGTTTAGAGAATTATCATAATATTCTTTCGTTAAATGATGTTGTATACAATCGTCGCCTAAATTGTTTACGTCTTCTTCCAAATCCTCAAACTCTTGCATATCATTTCCTCCAATAAAATTTTCATTTTTTAGAGGTGTTTGAATTTCTTGATCTTCATTTTTAATTTGTCTTTGTTGAATCTGAGGATTGGGGTTTCTTCGGAACTCTCTTTTAGAAAATTGATTAGCCTTGGATTGGTCTAGTTCCATTCTTGAGATCTTATTCGATAGCTCTTTTATTATCCCATCCATTTTATCATCTGAGGACTTTCCAGATCCTGAGGGTCCCGCTTGTTCTCTGAAACGTTTGGTCTCCCTGTTTCCCATTTCGATTTTCATTTTTAATTTACCTAAATCCATCATGTTTGACTCAATTTCCACGATGTCATCCTACATTCAGGTTAGGTTGAACCCTCTCCTTTCTCTTAACAGTAGAGAAAAATAGGGTTCGAAGGCTCCTGTGAAAGTTACTTTGGTTGTAGGTTGGGATGGTTTAACTTCGATCAGAATCTTATTATATAGCTTGTTAAATCTTTGAATGAATTCCATAATCATTTTTGAATTATTTTTCTTTAAAGATCCAAACTCAGTCAAATAATACAAATGATGTTTCTTTTTGCCCCATTGTCTGAGGAAAGAGTCTTCTAAAGCATTGTAGGATAATATCGACCCTGGGGGTAGGCTCTGAAACCAAGTTCTTACCTGTCCCTCAAAGGTTTGGAAAAACAAATGGAATACACATCCTCATGCTCAAGACCTAGTATATCTATAAATTGATCGAAGAAGTTAATATACTTGGTCACAGTTAGGTCTCCTTCCCATGTGAACTTAGGCAAGTTTTTCATATATTTTTCTGGTAAATCGTGAAGGGGTACTGGAAGGACAAAGGGGGCGTATCTAGCGACTACCTTGGAAAAAATCTTGGGGGGTGGTTGTTGGCCTTGACCTCCCCCTCCTCCTGCTCCTCCAGCAGCGGCCATGGATGGTCTAGGAGAGAAAATGGGTGCATTATAAAGAGGGTTAGCGAAGATGTACAGTGACTTTTGAGCTTCCCCGGAATAAAAAGGAAAAGATTCAGAGAACCTTTTAACAGGGGACGAGACACTTGACAAAAGGGGAAAGGGTATACGGGGACTTGGTTCCTCTGACTTGGAGGATACGTAAACGGGGGAACCTAGAGGAGTCGAGTCCGAGTGTGTGGTGTCTTCTTCTAGGCCCTAAGTGATAGAGAATTTTAGATCTAGAGTCGGTGGGATATCGATAGTGATGAAGCCTACGACAAACTTCTCACCCTTATTCACGAAAGAGGTAGTCGGAGAGGTTTCTATCTTAATGTCGGGTAGGATTAACTCAAGGTTTACAATCTCAGTTTTGACAACATTATCCGAATTTTTTTTGAGAGGAGTTTGAATGGAACTTTCACGCAAGGATGAGAGTTCAAGAGGGGTCTTAGCTTTGGACTGTGTAGACTTGGGTTGATAAACCAGAGTGTTTTTTTTTAAAAGACCTCTTGGTTTTAGTATTTTTTTAGGATCGAAAACTGGCATAGTCTGTTTAGCATATGGATTTTACCTGGTGTCCCTTTGACCAGATGCCATCTTACTTAACTATGGAGTGGCCAAGTGAATGATAAATTTTGGCCTTAGAAAGGTGTTCGCTCTTTGTTCACTATCAAAAAATGAGACTTAGAAATGTTGTTCTTTTAGGGAAAAGTGACTTTCAATCTCTGTCCCCGGCAACAGCGCCAGACATATGTTGTTCCAGAGTCTGTACTTAAGGCTATAGAGTATAACGTCTAGGCATCCCAAAGTGAGTGAGTGATTTAAAAGGGAAAGAATAATCTTATGGGGAGCTATGGCTGATTTCTGAGCTGTCTTTGTCTAGCTTCCAAATGTTCTTGGATGCTTATATCCCGTTCAATGGCTGCCCACGAATGTTCGAGTTCTACCCCGGTAGTGGCAATTTTCAGTATGGTATCAAAGCGATGGTGGTTTGATCCGAAAGACCGAGATTAATGTTGGGTTGTCTTACAATGGGCACAATCATGAATAAACAAATTTTTTAAAGAGTTTGACGTTTGAAAAAAGTTGTTTCAATTTTAGATTATATAAGAAAGATTTCTCGAACTCGAATTAACACTATAACAAATCTAAAGGCCTTTTCCCGTAATTGAGTTAATTTTGAAAGGTTATGCATGAAACGTAGGAAAACATTAAGCTATCAACAATGTGAGGCTTCAATCAAGGAATAATCTCACCCTGTAATAAAAGAAGAAAATAGACCAGAAAAATATTGATGAAGCATAAAATATAGAAATCTAAACAATCCACAGGTCGTGTACCTGATGATAGCCGATACAGAGGAAAAAATGCAAACGATTTAGATGACTAAAAATTTGATCACCACAGTAGAGGTTGTACTAATTTGTGGCTAAGCATTCATCAAGATATACATAGAAAAATGAAATTTGATATAAAATAACAAAGAAGAACACATAACTCAGTATTCACGGAAGAAGCCTTTGATTACAAATGAGGAAATGAAGTGTTTCATTTCCTTTCTCTTTGTCTTCCTCCATGCAAGTGGAGTGACTTCTTTTCTTTGTTCCTTTGTACCCAGAAATAGAATGGAATAATGCATGTCATCATTTAACACCAGAAGCCTGCCCTTTCCCCTGCTCAACGCAACTGACACACCTTTGAATCAACTGGGCTATCAACTTGGAGGGCTATGCTTGGTTGTTTACCTCAAAAGTGTAACAATTCTTCGCCAGCTATGGCAATCGTCTTCCTACTTGTCAGTCTTCCGTGATGATGGACCATAATTGTAAAATTGGTTTTATTAACCATCTTTCCACTTGGGAAAATTCAACCTGACTCAATTGGGATATTTCAGTTTGTTCCTTTTCAACATTCTCCTTGATATCTAATAGGTGTTTGGCTATGTTAATATTTCCCAGTGTCTTGGCACTATCTTCCTTATCAAGGTTCAACAAATTTTTATTTATCAAGCCGAATGTCTCTTCACAAGAATTCTTCATCTCTTTAGCTCTTTCTCTTCTCTCTGATATGTTAATCTCCCATGCATTCAGTAAGAAATTTCACCTGGTTTTCTCTGGGATGGATAATCTAGCACTACCGACCATTCCTTCCTTTATTGTTGCTACAACAGCCTCCTGGAAAGCAATTCAAGCCACCCCAGCTTCTCTTTCTCTCAAAGAGATATCCTTTAGCGCTTGATCAATCATCTGAAAGTGAATTTGGATGATTTCCACTTTGGAAAGCAATTCTTGCTGATCTATTTCAATCTTCTGTTGGATCTCGGTGGCTTGGGATTGGAATATGTTTATATCTATGACTGGGTTCTTGGAAGAATTCAATTTTGACTGCAACTGTTGTATTAACACCTCTTGTTGACTTACATGTGCTTGGTTTATCTGGGTCGACTGATGCATTTTCTCAAGCTCATCTCTAAGCTGTTTGATTTCTCATTGGTCAGCTGCTCTAGCCTTCTCAAGACCTTTGTTCACCTGATCCCTAGCATTCGCTTGTGCCGTAAATACCCTAGACTCCAACTTACTAATCAAGAGGTTCTCCTGTTTCAACTATGCCTTCAGAGTTCCAACCGAGTATTTATTGGCCGTAGCATAAGCTCCTAATGTTCCCGCTATCTCCTCAACGAATTATTCCTCTTTCACGACCTTTCCATCTGTCATGATTTTAAATTTTTTAGCCACTATGCCCTCTCTTTGATATAATTCTTGCTTCACCATGACCTTCCTTTTCTTCTCAAAGAAAAATTCATTCGGAGGCAACTCTTCTACAAAAATGGGTTTGAGTTCTTCATTGAAAATCCATCCCACATCGGGGTTCCTCTTTGTGAACTGTAAGGGTGTGATAACAGCAATCAGATTGCCGATTTCCTTGGATGATTGTTTAGGGGTAGTGTCTATGGTTGGCTTGATTGATGTGATTAGTGGGGTGTCTCCTACCTTTTGTGAGAGTATCTCTGCTTGACTTAGTACCTATTCACCCAACGCAACTTCCTCTTGGTTTTTCTCTCCATGATCAGGGATTTCGACTCCCTATTTCGAGGTCTCTCCTTCCTTTGTCCCTCCTAATTTTTCTCCTTGACACGAATTGAGTTCTTTGAGCCTTTGGCTTCCACCTCCTGTGTGTTTGGAAGATTTGGGGTTTTTCCTTGTAAGATTAGAGGGAAGGAAACTCTTTCGATGCTCCTCGAATTTGAGGAAATCAACCATATCTCTGGGTGACAAGGCCTGAATCCAACTCAAGACTTCAGAGTAGGATCTTGCACCTCGAAATATTTCATCATGAGGTGAATCCTCATGTTCGTATCTCTTCAGGCCACAATTCTCCAAGTGATTACTCACAACCTTATTAAGGTTGTGCTTTTTGAACTCAATGTTCACCAACTTCATTTCCTCCAAGGTCATGTTCTCGGCTTTGTCATGGCCAAAATATAATAAAGAGTATGAACCAATATGAATGGGGAAGGGTGGCCATACCTTCTTTGATGGTCCTTTGAGCTCTTTGCTTATCCCACCAAGCAGAGCTTTCCTGGAAATCTCGCGGCATATTAGCTTATCCAGCAGGAATAATGGAAAAGCATGGGGGGCAACAGAGGTGTCGAAAACCCTGATGTATGAAAACTTTGTTTCTATATACCAATATTATACATTACTCAGGTTGGCCATGATGTTATCCAAAATCCGGGGAGGCGGATGGCCGAAGATAGAGACATGCATTGGTACCATTACCCAGTTAAAAATATCGTAGATGAAATCTTTGGCCTTATCCTCCCAAAGTTTCAAGTGGTAGACATGGATAGGCTCAGCATTAGATGGATTCCATCTCCAACTCATCAATGGTAAGGGTGTCATGAATAAAATAGCATCCATGATGTAGGCAGACATAAATAATGAAGATGCTCTCCCGCTGGCTTTCTGCGCTCGATATTCAGTAATTCGACTAGTGAGACTGTCTGACATCAATTTGGCCTAGTCGAAAGAAAAACCTTCAACAAATATATGAATGAGCGGTACCCATGGGAGGAAAAAGTGAGTAGTTTCCTCCTTCCTATACAATCTACAGGCCATCATCGCTACATACTTGAATTGTGGCTCTAAAGAGGAGATTGAATAAATTCCATGAGTATCGGATCTAAATTTTGCGGGGTGCGAAACCCACTCTTTGATTAGATCGGATAAATTTCTTCTGTACTGTTCACATTCCTTATTTTTGAACCCCTCTAGGAATTTGGCATTGTAAGTACAGTTTGGTGTGGGTGACAATTTATACATTTCCTGCAAGTTCTCTGGTCTGAAAGACCCAACTGCTTCCCTCTCTTTGTTGAAAATCGTTCTAGTCAGGATGTCTACATGGTCCAGTGCCCATCTGACCATATCATAATAGGGGAGAAGCCATGGCCTTTATTCTATTTTTTGCATCTCTTCTTGAGAAATGATGTTATATTTGGTGGACATGTCATCGTCCTCGTTATCGCAGGAATAATCCGGGCAATTTATCACCTCGGGTTGCAGAACATTGGAAATGTGCATCCATGTTTTGATAGTATTGATACTTCGATGTGAAGTATCAGAAACAATATCTGAACCTTGGCCTGAGCTCTCGGCCACTACCTTGGACGCTTTTCACGGAGCCATGATGTATAACCTTGCAATTAGATCCCCTGTTGTAAAAGATTGAAAACACGGACATAAGTTATCCTGATGAAATAGCTTTGTGCACAATAGAAAGGAAAGTTGAGATAATGAAATAAAACCTTTTTCTTAGATAGCTTAAGTTCATGGTATTCCTTGCCAACAAAATGGTTAAATCGTTTAATGGAAAGATTTTAGCAAATAAGTGGGATCTTACTGTCAATCACCTCACTGAAATTCAAATAAATGCCATAAATATTTGATGACTCGTAACTTGGGAAAAGAGAAAAAATGTTTAAAGATTCATCCGTAGATTGTACGGTTAAAAGCTACTCAAGGCCTTAAATAGTCCAGTTTATCTCTTTTAATTTTGAGCTTTTAGTCCTTAATCCCCTTTTCGATGCTCGCCGTATCAGACGATTTCGCTTCTAGCCTTTGAGACCCAAAAGCCTGAAATCGTGATGGTGCGATTTGACTTAAGATTTTAATTAACCATGCTTAATTAATGAATATCGTGACTTCGGGGATTAGAGTTACAAAGGTGTTGTTCTTTGAGGTAAGAATCGTCGAGTTGCGAAATTGCGATAAAGACTAACTACAGTTTAAAGTGATTACTCTTGATATTAACCTGAGTAACTTGAAATGACTTCGCAACTTCTCATCTCAGAGGTTTGGAAAATGTTTGACGAGAAACTCCCAAAACATGAGAGCATGAGGTAATAACATATGATAATCCATGCTTAGAGGTTCGATAATGGTGATTAGAACTCAACCCTTATCGCCATTTCACACGTCGGGATACCGGGGCTTTGGTAGGTACATCGTCAAATACGCGAGATCCCAAAGTCCGCCTTTTTGGGCTTAAGTATAACCTCTTACTTATTTAGAAACAAGGGCAGCTCCAACCTTTGAACCTAGAGTATTAAAAAAAAAAAGGTGTGTTCCAACAAGGCATATGCATGATTTTTTTCATGTATCTGTTTTGAGACATTATGTTAGTGATACTACACATGTGATTGACATGAGTTCCTTCGAGGTGTCGTATGAGGGTGCACTCATGGTGGAGCCAATACACTTTATGGACCATCGCATTTGACAGCTACGACGTCAAACAATCAATCAGGTCAAGGTCCAGTGGGACAATTATAGTCCAAACTTGGCTACCTCGGAGGACGCGTATGATATGCGCCAACAATTTTCATATTTGTTTGATAGTTAAACATTTAGATCTTGTCAGATTCTTTATTTACTGCATTTATATACTGTGAAACTTCGAGACAAAGTTTAAAGCAAGAGGGTGTGTATGTAACATCCCGCTCTTGCAAGCATGTGTTATTGACTTATTCTTTGAGGACACTTGCATGCAAGTGATCCAGTTTTAGTATATGGTTGTTTGTTCACTTATGGATTCTTATGATGTTGTTGATGGATTATGATGTTAGGTTATTTGATATCTATGTATTGATGGATGCTATTGATGATTTTCCTTGAGTGTGCAGGACACTTGACATATTGAGGATTTCGATGGCATCAATGGACCTCCTTGGACTCTGGATCAATTCAGGGAGTGGATTGTATTGGATTGAGTATTTTATTTATGCATATGTGACATATGATCAGATGTATTATGATGTTGTTTATGGATCTTTGATAGTGTTTCATTGATGGATCCAGGTTGATGATTGCTTGCTAATATGACTCACATAAGGAGTAAAGGGGCCATGCACAACAAACAAATATTGAGGGAGAGGTGTGGCAGTAGACCTTTCACATCCTAATAGCACTCCCATCATGGCTCGAATTGTAGGTTAACGATTACCTATTTTTACAGATCCATGATGTCATAAGGAAAGACTGAGACAAACACTCACAAAGATTCTAAGGGGCACACAATAAAGCAGGGTCCTTATTCCTTAGAGGCCCTTAGTGTCTCAGAAGTTCGCTTGTATGGAGTATTGACTCCAAAGGTTGGACAACTACCAAAACCAGTCAAAGGCAAGTGGCTCCCTTAGAGCATGTAGTGTGTCTTGAAGGGAACATTGCATAGTTAAAATTTGAATCAAAGGTGAGTGGCACCCTTGGAGCATAGAGTGCATCTTGAAGTAATGTCACGATATAAAAAAAATTGAGTCGAAGAATCTAGGTGGCCTAGAAAACTTGAGTGAATGATAAACCTTAAATCTTGAGCACCTATCGAATTAATTAAATTGATTAATTAATTAACTAAAGAATGAATTTTTAAGCATAATCCCTAAGGGTCTAGGTGTTTGTAAATAAATATTTAACTGTGAGAAGACTAAAAACTAAAATTTTAAATTAAATGATGAGGGGATGAAATAAATTAAATTAAGAATCAATTGAAATAAAAATAAATCCTGTGTGATTAATACACTTGTGCAAGTAAATACCAAAATTAGAAATTAAATTAAGAAAGGAATAAAGCAAACAAGAATGTGTAAGCATAGAAAGGTATCTAAGTCTACTCTAACTAGAGAACATTCCTACTTTAATTCAACTCCGTTTTAGAAAGGAGTCAGTCATAATTGGGAAATAAAGGTAATAGAGGGACACTAGGAGCGATTTTAGGAGCGCTTTTAGGATGGGTGAAAGAAATTGGCATTTAATTAAACTAAATGGTGGATATATTGGTGAAACTAAGGGAATGGGTGACAAGTGTATGGGGGAGTAATTCCTAATTAATTTAAAAGAAAAATGAATTAAATGTGCAAATTGCAAGTGGTCACTAAGAAAAATTATATAAAAGAAATAGCTGAGAGGACGAATGGATCATGACTAGTATGAGTAAGGTTATGCTACAGGAAATCTGATTGATTTTACTTGTGATAGTTGGGATACCCATCTTGAGAAAGAGAGTGGTAGCTCTACCTTGTGAGGCGAGTTGTGAGCTAGAGTATTCTGCTTGTGGTTGTGCATGGACAGGGGATAAGGGGGAAGAAGAGTACCCCTATTGTTCGTTGGGAGGTACCGGTGAAGACTTCATGGTTAGCAAGCGGAGAGATAGACTGAGCACAAGCGCAAGAGAACCTCTTTGACTTCTCATCGTTGGCTACGGTATTTTATTAAGTATTGTATTCAAATTTAGGATGTAAAAGCTTTAAACTTTGTTGAATGAACATTTGTTCTAGCCTTGTTTTTTTGTGATATGTCATTAGAATATGGATGGTCCATGCAGTTTTGTAAAATGTATGTTGAATAAAATAGTTCTTCAATTTTTTAATGGATTTTAAATCTCTGTGTGTTGATCCTTGAGTTTTCTCCCTTACCATTTTCATACATTTTTTCTCAGTGATATTTACCATCCTTTACATAATGATTGTCTCCCTATGCTTAGTGATTTTTACCTCTCATTACCCAATGATTTTAACCCTTATCACTCAACAATTTTTCCACATAAAACTCTGCATTTTTACTTGTATTTTCCTCTGCGATTGGTGTTTCCTCAACAAATTCTTTCTTGTTGTCCTCCACAAAATTTGCATGCATTCCTTGGAAATTTTTGAGGTGAATATCCTCTGTGATTTCACTTTCCCTCGGCATTTGAAGTGATATCTTGTCTCTGTGTTGTTCACCATATTTTATCTCTGTGATTTATCCAAGAAACCGCCCAGCGATTCCACTCAAAGAACCCCTGCATTTTACCTTCCTTTCTTTGTTATTTGGCATGGAAAATGACCAACATGTTGGGGAAAAGAAAAACCTGCATTTTAAATTTGTTTCTCAACATGTTTGAGAGCCAAAGGCTCTGTACCTATCTCCTTACCCAACTTTCATTTGCAGCATGTTTTCTTAGTGTTTTTGGGAGCCAAAGGCTCTACGCCTATCTCCTTACCCAACTTTCATTTGCAACACATTTTCTCAGCATTTTTGGGAGACAAAGTATTTAGGCCTATATCCTTACCCGGATTTCATTTGCAGCACATTTTCTCAGTGTTTTTGGGAGCCAAAGGCTCTATGCCTATATCCTTACCCAGTGTTTAAATTGCAGCATGATTTCTCTGCATTTTGGGGAACCAAGGGCTCTACGCCTCCTCCTTGCCCGACATTTAATTGCAACGAGATTCTCTTATTTTTTTTGGGAGCGAAGGGTTCAATGCCTCACTCTTTTCCCAACGTTTATTTGCAGCAATAATCTCTTTATTTTTTATCCCGGATGTTCTTAACCTCTGCATTTTCCTTAAGATGCACCCATCCTTTAATCCCTTCCTTGATGGGTAGATTACCAACTCTGTGATCTAATTCTTGCTCAGAGATTATATTACTGGATGGAGCTCCTTTTAGTCCTAGCATTAGAATGTAACGTTGGGTTCTAGGTTTTAAAATCTTGGCTTTGTAGATTTGAATAGGATTCACCTTATTACCCTTTATTGGTTTAATATCTCTGAGTTATACCTTTAACATGATTTACCCAGGTTCAAGTCTACTGGGGTTCCAACAAAGCCTCTAAAACTATCATCTATCCTGGTAAAATAGAAGGCAACGTGGTGCCCATGCAGTCTCACCCGAGATAGTCATAATGGGTGACTACAATACTCAATTGTTTGCAGTCCAGGATTGAATGGAGATCTGAGAAGTGTGTGTTGAGATTTCTATTTAACTTATTAATACATATACTTCCATTCCCAATTATTCATGTAATGTAATTAGCTTTTTCATTCATCATGCTAACATCTACTCATAAACAGTAAAAGAGACACAAGCATTCAATCATATAACATAGGT
>CBVK0103112286.1:0-11683 GCA_900067695.1 Picea abies
CTCGAACCACCTGACCCATGTGTGCTTTGTCGATCTCCCTTGTGATCACTTGGAACTTCGCCATGAGATCTTTTTCTTGTGTTTGGGCCTGCACAATCTTCTCCTTGAGTGCATCCAATATCTTCACCGCAATTTTGTCGCTGAACAACCTTGCACATTCTACCTAGATTTGTGCCATATATGTTTTGGCTTCCTCTTCATGTGTAATGACCTTTGCTGCTTACTCCTGGAGTGGTTCCATTTGAGCTTGGCGCTCCTTTTTCTGTGTTTTTGCAACTTTGAGTTCGACCTGCAATCTCATCATGTCCTACGCTCCTTTGACGCGCTCTCTGATCGACATTGTCTTTTTCCTCTGCTTGAGGTCCTAGATACCTGCACTTATCCTTTCCCCTTCCTTGTCCCACTGTTGGACCTACTGGTCCTCTTCGAGCTTCATCTAGAGTTGTGCTACTTTCTTCAACAAGTCGGTCATCGTGTGGACTTTCCATTCTATCTCTTTTATCTGCGTTGTTCCCTCATGTTTCCTTTTCTCCCTCACCTCCGGTGGAGTGGTAGGTGTGAGCTTCTCCCAGATATTCTCAATATTCTGTTGGTATTGATCAATTGTCTACACAATCTGATCAATCTTCTCTTTCTCCGTGAGTTCGGTCATCTACATGTTCTTTGGGATCTTCTCCTAGGCTATGACCACTTTCTACTCCAGTCCCTTCCCGCATTCCTTCTCATCCTTGGTTTGATATTATCCTATTCGAAGAGAAATTCCAGTTCCTCCTGATTATCCTTTACCTGTTGCAATTCTACTGCATCTGTGTGTGCACGAAAATGTACCTCATGTGTAATGTTGACTTGCAGTTTATATAGTTCCTTGGTTGGTATCTATGGAAATACCAACTGCAGTTGAGCCAAGTCCCTGAGGGGTGTCTGCCCCACAATTTCGTCCATGTGTAGCATGCTAGGTGTGACATGAAATGTTGATCTCGGTTGTGCTGTCATATGGATCCTGTCCTACTCGCTTGATCCAGCTTCACTACCTATCTATGATGATGACAAGCCTGTTTCCACGCCAATGTCGGTTTCCTGTGCTTCCCCGATCTTATCGAGGAGCTATTGCATGTATGCCATCTCTTCTTCAATTCTGTCTCTTTGGCATGGAACATTCTCAAAATATTTGACTATGCGATCCTGGACCATTTGGAACACCATATCTTCATCATCCTTAGTGATCATGTATTTTGGGGGCATTTTATGTGCCTTCGTCTTTTTGTGCGCACCCCCCATTTGGGTGGTCGGTCGCTTAATATGGCTTTGATATTGTGGAGTAGCACTTGATGTAGTTCCCTACACTGCCTCAGCCTATTTCTGTTGCACCTGTGGTGCCTGTGTGTTGTTCTTCTTCCTTGTATGGACTCTTGTCTTAGATGTCCCCCCTTTATTATATTGTGGCTTGTTCTAACCTGTCCTTGGTTTCTTGGGTACTTTTACTTCCTCGGGTTGTGTCTATTCCTACCCTACCTCCTCAGCATGTGTATGTTCATGTATTACCTCCTCCTCCTCTATCTCTGTGGGTATTTCTCAAGTGAGGACTGGATTCCTCCATTCATCTTCCCAATCCTTAATGGCCATTTGTATGTCCCCCTCCATGATGCAGTAAAAAATTTGTAGCCATTGATTGGCAGGGTCCTTCCGTGCCTGGATCCACATTGCATGTCTAGTGGCTTTGAATTTGGCTATGCATTGATATCGTGCAACAACTTCTGGTTTTATCCTCCAAGTGTTTCCGATGGTGTCCTATAGGTCGTAGATATATCCTTCTAATATAGCTTCATTCGCTCTCCTATTCTTGGCATCTGAAGTGGCTCCAAGCGATAAGTATCGCACTTCATGGTAGGGCTTGGGTCTAGTGGAAAAAAATGAGTACTTCGGCTCCTTCCATCCCATCATGGCTATCAGGATGAGTAGCCATGAATAATGAAATTTTATCCCCAGATCCTGCGCATCATTGTAGTCGTCTAGGAACAGATTCAACAAGTAAGGGGCCCAACTGAGTGTGGTGCCCTCGACACACTATGTTGCAGCTGTGAAAACCCCAACCGAGACTTCCTCGCAGAATTTTTTGAGCAATTTGCATGCCATAATTTTTGTGGCCATTCTTGTCGTGATGTCACTAATACGCTTGATAATGATTCTGTGTGACCCCTTTTCGGTGTCGTATTTCTTCTTCATCTCCTTGGGCATTGATTTATCCTTTGTTTTGTCCTCAAGTAACTATGTGGGATCCATGCCCCATGATGACATCCCTGTGATGTGTGCGATGAGCTCTATGTCTATTGAGACAATCTTCTCTAGCCATCGATATCCTCCATGTGTGACCACCATCAGCTGCTTGACGCATTTGTTTGCATACTTGCCTCTCCCAAAGTGTGGTAGGTCCAACAGACCTAAAATCCCAGTTTTGGCCAGTCCTGTTTCCCACTAGAGTGGTTGATGAATTGGTTCCCCAAAGGGTCCTATACCTATGGTCTATAGGTAGACATGCTTAGCGAACTCTGGGAACTTGTTCGTGTCCATTATATCATGGTCTGAGCACCTCAATTTCTCTACATATCCTAACAAATTTTCTAGTACATGTACCCCTTCCAATATGTGTGACAAGACAATTGTTGCGACGGGTTTCCTGTGCGGTGACCTAGGTACCATTTGCTTTTCCTTTCATGGTGGTGGTTGACTCGAGGTTCCAACCTCAATTGTTCGTTCTTTGACATACTTCTCTGGTCGGCCAGTGACATCTTCCACTACTTCCTCATGTGTCTTTTCTGATGTGGTTGTCTATGATTCTTCTAGCATGGTTGTTTCTTCCTAGTTTGGAGTCATCTGATTGACTCTCGGGGCTTCCATAGGGTTTTTGATTTGCACTTGGTTGCCTGCATTCTCATTCTGTCGGCCTTGCCCCTCTTCCAACATATCAATTTCCATGCCCGATGGTGTTGTCTATTGGGTTTCTTCCTCAATGGGTGTGGGGATTCCTAGTGTTGTATCTGATGATGGGATTTCGTCCACATTTATGACTTATAGCAACTGAGATGGTTATTGTTCGCTTCCCTGTGGTTGTAATTGTGCTCTACTACTACTTTGGGACTGTCTGGCAATCTGGCTCAGTTCTCCCTGTTTCGATGGTTCCATGGTGGTAAAGTTATCTTTCTTCGAGCTCAATAGCCTCTACAACCTTCACTCTTTGTTGTGTATTCTCTATCACTCTGTGCCCTTTCCAATTTCACAATAACCTTTCCTCTCCAGCGTCCCTACTTTGTATATGCATCATGTGAAGCTTGTCAGAGATGTTTCCATGATTATGCTTTAATTGAACCATAGATTCCTTCATAATTTTCATTGATTTCCATCATCATCACTAGCTGGTGCAATTAAAGCGACGTCCCATCAGTCATTTTCGGCATTCAATTCTGCTAGCCTCAGTCAATTGGCGCTTCTTTTGCCGTATCTGCCTTTCCCGCTTGTTTTTGTTTTGAACTGACCATTGGCCTTGTATCCATTGGGCTCATATTTTTTAGCGTGCATTCTCATTATACTTTTAGTGCGTGCTCCTTCTAGTTTCGACACACTATACCTTTGTTGTTCCCTTTTGATATCTTGTACTATATCTCTTTTTTTTTTATACTGTGTGATGGATTTTAAGTTGCGAGTGGTTAGATGTCCTTATACAACTTTAGTTGACTCCCATTGATCATCCCTCTGAGTTATGCACCTCCTAAGTCCTTCAAATATACATCTCCCCCATCTATGAAAATTTTTACTTCATATGGTCCTAACCAGTGCATTCTAATTTTTCCTGGATGCTGAATGGATCTACTGTCATACGTCAACACTAAGTATCCTTCCTTGAAATGTTTCCTCTTGATATGTCTATTGTGCCAAGATTTGTCCCTTGTTTTATGAACTTCTTGGTGGAACCCTACTAGGATCCTATCTTCCTCCATGATCATCAATTAATTCATCCTGTCTTGTACTATGCCTCGTTATGTCGTGTTTGTAATTGTTGCTACACGCAGAATGGGTACCAGAAATTCTAATGGAACCATTTCTTCTTGTCCATATACCATTCTGAATGGTGTGTTTACTGTAAAATTCTTGCATGTGGTCCTGTAAGCCCACATTAATGTTGTTATTTTGAGGTCCCAATCGTTCCTATTAACATTACAAATCTTCGTCAGTGCATTTTCCAAGATTTTGTTAAAGGCTTCTATGGTTCCATTTGCTTGTGGATGATATGGTGTACTCTTTTAATGATGGACTTCAAATTCCTCAGTCATAGCCTTAATAGTGTTGTTAATGAAATGAGTGCCTTGTTTTCTAATCAAAATCCCTGGGCAACCAAATCGAGTGATCACTTGTTCAAATAAAAAGTGTGCAGTTGTCTTTAGGCACTACAATATTTGATTGGTGCTACTTCTGCCCATATTCTCAAGTATTTTGTCACAGTGATAATGTACCTTTCTCATGTCCTCTTGGCGGGTGGGTTAATTGGTCCCACAAAATCTATTTCCCATTTTTTGAATACCTGCAATGCTACCTGAAGTCGCAGGGGATCTCATCCCTTCTAGTTGGTTTACCAAACCTCTGACATACACACATCTCTGGCAGTACTCTTTCGATTCTTTGTGAATGGTCGACCACCATAGTCATTCGTGCAATACCTTTTGTTTGGTAGATTTACCTGCATAATGTCCTCTTTCTATTCCTTCATGGGCTTCCGCTAAAATTCTTGGTCTTTCATGTTCTAGCACATATCTTCGCAAGATGCTATCTGCGCCCATTTTGTATAAGTTTCCTTCAATCAACTAATAATATGAATCCCAAACTACTAGGTTTTTCTTCTGCGTGGTGTTGTATTCTGGTGGCATAGTCCTTGTACTCAAGTACTGGATGATGTATGTGAAGTATTCATCAGTGATTTGAACTGAAAATAACTGTGCATCTGGAAATTTGTCCTCTACATTTTTAGGTTCCTCTCCGTTCATGACCCTTGATAGGTGTTCAAGTCCTACATTCATCTTCTATGTCTTGACTATTACTTCAAAATCAAATTCTTGATTTAGGACTAACCATCGACAGATTCTTCCCCCCAACACTGGCTTGTTGACTAGTTACCTAAGGTATGAATGATCTGTGAACATCTTAAAATGTTTTCCCAGTAAGTAATGTCTGAAATTCTGCAGTGCATAGACCATAGCTAGGCCTTCCCTCTCTGTAGTGTTATAGTTCTGCTATGATTCTGACAGTTTTTTGCTAGTAAATTCTATAGGTTGATCCAAATCTTCTCTTCCTGGATACACCAGAATAGCTCCAAGTGTTATGGTCGATGCATCTACATGTACATGGAATGTCTTCTCCCAGTCTGGGAATACTAGTATTTGTGTTTCTACCATCTTTTCTTTCAGCATATCTAGACCGTGTTGACAATCCTCATTCCACTGAAACTTTGTATCTTTCCTTAACAATTTCTTCATTGGCACGGTGATCTGTGCGTACCCTTTGATAATTTTTTTGTAGTATCTTGTGTGTCCTAATGTTTCTCTTAGTTGACAAACTATTTTTGGTGGTGGAAATTTAACGATTAATGCAATTTTTGCAGGGTCTACTAGTAAACCTTGCTTGCATACTATATGGCCCAATAGTATCCCAAACGATGTTCCGAAAATTAATTTCTTGATGTTTAATGATATATTTCACTACCTACATCTTTCTAACATCAACCGCAAGACCTCTACATGGTATTTCAACAAACTATATACTGTCTAATCATCCAAGTATACTTCTAGGAACTGGTGGATAAATTCTTTAAACGTAGCTATGACTACTCTAGAAAATATTGTTGGTGCATTCTTCAGTTCGAACGACATGACCGTGTACTGGTAGAATCCTCATTCTGTAGAAAAAGTGGTCTTGTATATGTCTTCAGGTGTTATCTTTATCCAATGATATATTTAGAATCCGTTGGTGAATGAATAAACTTCATGTCCTCCTAGGTTCTCCAACACCTCATCTGTGAAGGGTGTAAGGAATGGATCGTGTAGGCATGCATCGTTCAAGTTCCTCAAGTCGACGGATATTCTTATTTTGCCTTGTTTTTTCTCCTGAACTACCATCGAGCTTATCCATTATGATTCTTCCATAGGTTCTATGATGCCAGCTTCGAGCATCCTATCGATATTAGCTTTGACTTTTTTCTTATAGATCAGGTTTAGTCTGTATGGTCGTTGTCTGATTGGTCTTGCCTCATCTTTTATTGGTATCTTCATTTCACCTAGCTCTCCTACTATGCCCTTCATTTATGTAAACGTTGTGGGGAACAGGTCGATGTACTCACGCAGTAACTATGTTATGCTTTCCACAGTCTTCTCATCCCAATAGTCTCCAATGCTGGCCATTTTTGGATTCTCAGTTGTCCCAATGTTGAATTTATTTACCTTGATCGACACAACAATTAATTTTGATTCTAGAGGTGGACCTTCCACTTCTCTTTCTCCTTCACCTTCCTCAATCTGAATATCGCACGAATCGTCTTCATCAGGTACTTCTTCCTGCACATGGTAGCATGAAAATAGTTCTTTCATTGTATGTCTGTTTCGTTGTTGTTCTTTTGTTATGAGTCCAAATTTCGGTTCCTTAATGAATATCACCCCTCTTATTTTCTTAAGTGTTGCATCTATGTTGGGGTTCTCATGCTCGAATAAAAAAGTGACCATAAAATTCTGTTGTAGTATTGTCCAACTCATAGTTCCTTTGCTCAGTTCCTGGTCTATATACTAGTTTGTTGGGATGCCCTCTAAGGTATGTATGAAATGATGAGGCCATTCCTCTAGGGGTGTCATTTTCCACAATGCTCTGCACTTCTCCAAGTGTTTCGTTGGTGCCCCCTATCCATCGTACTTTTGTTGTTGGTTTCTTATCTGTTCTACACCAAACCTTATGTGTAGTAACCGCTTACATTGGTACCAATCCTTGATTGTTTACTTGTGTGCGCCCCACCATATTGCAGGTGTGGCCTTGAGTGCTATATCGAGTGCTAAGAGTCTCTGGTTTTCTAACACTTCATCTTCATAATGTGTCAAGAATGCTTCTATATCATTTACCCCATGGAAACTGGGTGGTTCCCTTATCTCCATACCTACCCATCTTACTGTGCGGTCTATTCTTGAGCATCTTCTTGTGGAAACTTCATGTAGCCTCTATTGCCAGTTTTCTAAACCCATATCTGAGTCTGACGCACATGAAGTAATGCTCTACCAACTGAGTATCCCATCTTTAGCTGTATTTACGTAATCCTCATTTCATGTAGTTTTTCTATACAAATGGCTGATTTCCTCCAAGTCCAAGAAAGTAGGCTCTATAAACCTCTCCCCTTCTGATGGGTCTAATGGCACAATGACCCTATATTCTCCTTACTCAAATGTCATTTTCCGTATCTTTAAATTGTTTATGGCCTGGTTGTCAAACGCCCAATCCAAGCCAAGCAATGTTGGATATGGTGTTGTGTCGTCCACTATTTCAATTACTTCAAAGTTTTCTTTAGTGTGAATTATGTCCAGATCTATTGTCACTCCTTTCAGTCTCCCAATTAGTAGAAATTTATGTTGGTTTTCTAGTTTTAGCTGAACGAGTGAATATCCTAATGTGGGATCTCCCATACATTGCCATGTCTTCTTGGGTAATACATTGACTTCAGATCCTAGATCCAGTATGATATCTCCCATGTTAAAATCTTCAATGTTGGCATTCAGCCTGAACTCCCTACTTGTTCTTCTCCTTGTATGTAGGTGATTGACTATTTTCTGTTCTAGTTTTACTTCTATCTCTATGCTACATCTTTCTAATATAATTTGTAATATCTTGACAGAGGATGGATCATTTAATATTTTGACATATGATTGCAAAAATCCTTTGATTGTACTTACTTGTCCCAGGGTATGCATTTATTTGGTATCATCCAACGATGGAGGCATCTCATACTTTGGTACTTCCTTACTATGCTTCACGGTTGAGGTTGACGTGGTGTTTGGCTTTAGAAATTCTTTTCTAGCTTGCTTAAATGTTTCCTTCGCGTTGAATTGTTTCCTTAGTTCAACATTCTTCTTCACCCAATGATGTTGTACATGCTCTTGTCGAACTACGTCCTTTCTCGTTTTATCTCCTCCTCGTGTAACTATGTTGATGTTTCTTTCGTCATCCCTCGCTTTTGTTGAAATCCATTGAACATTATGGTTTTTCTTATTTCTCTTTTCCTAGATCTTCCCTAGTAGTGTAGGACATTCTTCCATGTCATGATTTGATGCATGATAATACATACAATTCACTGGTGGAAGTAGAAATTCTCTTTCATAGTGTCTTGGTTGTTGACAGTTGTGACATAACACTGGTGCTTGACCCCTTCCAAAGCCTCCTCTTTCTCTTCCTCCACCTCTATAGCCATATTGATCCCCTCGCGACACGTTATACCGAGGCACCTGATTTATTGCACGGTATTGTACTGAGGCTGCATTGTGTTGGACTATGGCTGCGTGATATTATATGGTTGTTGTGCAATATTATACTGTGTCTGTGCAGTGTTGTATGGGGATGGTACTTGTTTAAATTGAGGTGTGACTTTCCCGGTCGTCATTTCTGCCTAAACCCTATATGCATCTGATGTCCTCTCTCTCATCAATTCCATAGTTCTACAATCTTTTTCTTCGTGGCCTACCAATTTGAAAAAGTTGTAATATGAACTCTTGTGAATTGTCTGGTAGTTCTGCATAATCGAGCAATAATATGGATCGTGGCCCTATTTATTACATATTTTACACCATAGTCCTCCTGTTTGTAACGGATTTGGCATCCATGCTGCCATATACTATGCGAATGTTGGGCATTCATTCTTATGGTGTCCTTCCGTTCTGCATGTGGTACACCAAATGACTTCTCGTTTGTCCTTACTTTTATTCTGGTTTAGCTGGAACATTAAGTTCTTCAAACCCTCCTTCAACTCTTCTATGGTTGGATCCATCTATTGATATTGGTTTTCTTCTAGTTGCAGGGCTGCCCGTGTCTAAAAATTCTATTGTTGCAGTGGATATTTTAAGTGTGGTAATAGTGAATTGACAAACAAGTGCCTATGCTTCATATCTATCATGAGATATTTCAACTTTCCTTTCAGTTGCTTGAATCTCTGGTCAATATTCCATACATATTATCCTAGTATCTGTCTAATTTATATCATATCATTCATGTACTGATCCTATGAACTTGGTTTCTGAAACTCATTTATCAATAACTTCTTGATATCCACGATCGTTCTGGTTGTCCCTAGTGGATTGTTTGTTGCTAAAATCATATACCAATCCAATGCATGATCCATTAGTGTGATATCTGGCTGTGAAAGTTTGGTGTCATTGCCTGTGATCTGTTTTTCTTCCTAGATATTCTCACAGATAAACAAGTCTTTCTCTGGGTCCTCCAATGCTTCTCCTTTGAATTTTGGTAACCTAATGGTGGGATTTTGTCCTGCCATCCTGAATGCTAAATTACTACCTCCACACGGTGTATATACTTGAATAATTCTCCCTAAACTGGCTCCCCCAATTTTTGTTCCTTGTGTAAATGTACTTCTTGCTGTCTTCCTTCTCCAAAATTTGGTTGTCTAAATGGTGGTGTTCTTTTTGGTGTGTTAGTCGCACATGGGTTTATCGGTTCCACACTAACATTAATATGGATAGGATTGATGTATTCTATTCCAACTCTTGGACCTCTTGTCTTCCTCTCATATTTTGTACGCATGATTTCCTCAATCTTCTCCACAACCCGGAGATCCTCTACCTCCTCTTCATCACTTGCCAAGCCTTCCCTCACAACTATGGCTCTCTTTTTGTTGTTTACCTTGTATTGGTAGGGTACTCCACTGCGCATCTTTCCAGCTATCGCCATGATCTGCTTGATATGGTCATCATTTATCATGATTGGGTCCATGTCTTCCTCCTTCTTTCCTTTATCCACTTCTCCATCCATTTCTCCTTTTTCTGTCAGTGCTTCCCCCCTTCTCCCATGCACGCACAACATTTTATATGTTTGACTCCATTGTCATTACACCTTTATTATAGAGAAATATCTTAATAGAAGTATATGGTGATCTAATATACCTTCCCTAAGGACCGCGTAAAAAATCTTTCTTTGCTTCACTGTACGACTTCATGGTATCTACTGCAAATTCTTCTTTAAATCCCGCTACAATAATGTCGAGCCAAAAATCTACTGCGTGGGTGAATTTTTTATTCACCTACTATAACTGCTCAATATGAACTAGGTTCCACTCTAACTATTGGATACAATTCATTGCGTGGTTATCCTTCAACCTCAATATCTACTCCTGCAATATGTTTGGAAAATCATAGAAAAATACTTCATGCAGATCATTAAACACATACTTCTCAATGTATTTGTGCAGTGTTATTCTAGGGTTTCAGTTATCTTTCTACGAAAATTCTATCTCCTTTGTCTTCAACCAGCTTTTGATCTCTTCTTTTGTGGGATTCCATAGTCTCAACATCCCCTTCTTACCAGTGCATTCTCTTCGCCTTCTTGTCATCTGGTTCAATATTCTTTTGACCTGCCGTCCATAGATCTTACTTTTTGTTAACATATCTTCAACATATCACATCCATTCAATCCTATAATGTTCCAACTGGAAACATAACCATTTTTTGGTTTATTTAACCGAGTTATGCCTTTAATATGAGTGACCCAGGTTCAAGTCCCCTCGGGATCCAACAAAGCCTCTAAAACTATCAGCCCTCCTGGTAAACCAAAAGGTAATGCAGTACACAAGGTGCACTGCGCAGTCTCACCGGAGATAGTCTTAATGGGTGACTGCAATACTCAAGTGCTTACAGTCCAAGACTAAATATATATCTATGAAGTATTAACTAAGAGTTATATTTAACTATTAAAGAATTATATTGGCATTCTCATTCATGCATGTAATGTAATCAGATTCATTTGTTCATTCATACATCATTCTAACATCCACTTATAAACAGTAAAAGAGACACAATAAATCAATCACATAACATAGGTTTTATCATGGTTCACTCCCCCTGGGCTACGTTCACAAAGATCTAGCTCTCAACTCTTCTATTTGGTAGTTCCAAAACTACAATGCCACACGCTTTACAAATTGTTCTCAGTCGATTTGAGATCTATTATGAGGTGGAATAGATCACACCAGGTGATCCAGGTGGATATCAGTGTCCACCCACCTTTTTTCAACTGGCTCAAAACAACTTTCTGGCAATTTTGGCAAATTACTATTTTTAGCAGGTTTTAACTTTTGGGGCCATTTTGAGGGCCTAAATGAAGGTTTTTGGAGATCGAGGTTCTCAATGATATTCGAAGGAATAATTGAGCCCCCAAAATGAATCTCCTCGATGATACCTTTCCAACGAGCTATCATACGCCTAAAATGAAGATTGTATGCAAAAGTTACGGCCCCGGGAAGTTGATGTACTAACTTACCCAAACGGGGCCCACATGACTTTTGACGCTTCATCTCCTAGGGTTAGGTTTTTGGATGTCTAGGAATTTTGGCATTCCCGTTTATTGTAAAAGGGCCTTCATATCCTCATTGTAATCATCTTCT
>CBVK0103112325.1:0-17366 GCA_900067695.1 Picea abies
CAGCAGATCTACAATAAATGACTATCTTATCTACAGCCTGCGCAAAGGCATGGCATTCATGGCTCACCAGCCTAAGGCATTAATTTACATTGAATTCAAATTCAAAAATGAGGCTGTGCCTCCCTTTCAGCACATGAATGAGTGTGCACTGACGTGGTTGACGGAATGGCATGGAGAGATGCTCCTGCATCACCAAGTCATTGAATCTTTTAAAGGAAGCACCTTGTAACTCAATGTATGATTTGGTGACACTTCCAGTCAGAGATATTTGGAAAAGATGTAGCCTCACACTATCATCCATCAAGGAATTGAATGAGCACCACAAATGGTATGTCATGATGTGTGTGAAGGGGTCTTCTCCTGGCTTTCCATTGAATTTGGGAATGTTTTACGGTAGCTTTCCAAGCATGGTCGACCATGAAGGGTTGTGGGAAATAGGTTCATTGGTCAACCATGATAAACTAGGTTAGTATAACATTGCAAGGAACGAAAACGGCGTTTGAGAAAATGAATACTAGGAGGGAGATGAAGTCTCTGTTGTCCCAGATGAACCTTGCAGTCCCCCTATATTCGTACTACTAGAAGGTTGATGAGGTGTTCCCAAAGAGTGAGTTCCCCCAGGGATGGTGGCACTTCTATGGGAATGACTGCTCCCTAGACCAAACATGCCCCTAAGGGAATTACCACCAGGGATAGATGTAGACCCTACATGAAAAAATTTCTCAAAATTAGTCCCAAGGAAGAACCCCCCAAAACCTGAGGTACTTATTAAGGGAAATCCTCCCCACTGTGAAAAATTGACCCCAGGGAAATGTGTGCTAAGCCATGGGAATTCAAAACCACCTAACATACTATTACCTCCATCCTGACTAGGGATAGCCCCAAAAACACTAGGAATGTTCCATCCAAAAGGTACACCCGCGCCTGATGATGTCAGGCCGCTCATAGGAATGGAGGAGGTGGAAGGAATTCCAACCCCCATGTTGAAACCAAGGCTCATCCCCCCCGCCGAAAAGTGATCCAGAAGTGGACATCGGAATAAAAGGGATGCACATAGGGACACTAGGTATACTAACAAATGGAAAAGAGGACATGGTCGGGGTCCCCTAGATCCAGGGACCTATAGAAAAAGGGATGGATGGTGTTGGTCCAACGGTGTTAAGGGAAGGTAATGTGGACATCATAGGGATGCCTCCAGTCCCACTTGCAGATAAGCTTGATGGCTTAACTACACTAGATGATAAACTTGGTCCGAAAATGTTGGGAGTATTTCTAAACAAAGAAAAAGGAGCACTAAAAAGTTCCCTTACCTAGAAAAGTATGGGTGCTTCATGATTAGTGAAAGGAGGGTTAAATTTTGGTGGAGTAATTTCGTCAACCACTTCCACCTCAACCAAACCAGTCTCCTCAAACCAAAGATGATACTCTTCATATTCTTGGTCACCAATTTCATGTTTCTTTAGAGGTGGTTGTTCCTCTGTGATTGGATCTATCCCTCGTAACTGATGATACTGGTGTGGTAATTCAACCACGGTGAAAATAATAGGTTTAAATGAAAAACATTTCAACCTAAGGCTGATCTAGACTCAAAATCAAAGAGAACACCCCTATTAATTTTAGGACAACAAAAAGAAAACGAATGTCTCGGGGGACCTTCCTAAAACCAACCCTATGGGAGAGATGAAGTCCCCATAAGATTGGCTAGCGAAGGTATGAGGAGAAGTTACGATGATCTACATGAAACAACCTTGACTGGTGCAAGCACCCTTTATTAAGGCGGGGACCCCTCGGGGGACATGAGACCATGAACAAATGTCTTCCCCAGCTATTACAGGTATGTCCCACCTATAATCACCTATGTAGGCTACCTAGGAATGGTCACTAAGTCTACCACCTCACAATCAATGATCGGATGAACAGTTGTAGGTCCGACCACACATAAGGGTAGGGTAACTATGTTAGAAGCTTCGAAGGCATTACCTCACATAGAATCATGGCACCAATGAAACCCTTGCATATGTAGTAGTTGAAGCGATACCACAAAGACCAAAACAAGTACAGAGGGGTAATCTCCCTACTTTCCCCTATGTGACCTTGTGCTTAACTCTTGTGTTAGAGGATCTTCCCAACACACTAGTTCTAAAAATTAATTTTCACTCTTTAATGAATCCTAGGTTTTGTTTTCATGGCCTTGGAGAGTTCACTCTCCAATCCTAGTCCAAGGCCCTAAGACTATCTAATCTCGGTTCACTAAAAAAAAAAAATTTCTAATAGATTTTAGATTACACAATTCTTTTTTATGGTTGTTGTTTATGTCAATGGGAAATGAATTAAACTTTTATGGTGTTTTTGACTCTTGATACAACAAAGCAATGCAAAAATGCCAATTTAATTTGTTCACTTCAATGAAGTCTAGCTATGGGAGGGAAATAGGTTTTTCTCTTTTCTTTATAGCTTCTCAAAAGAATCCTCAAACATGAAGCAATCACACATACAATTCAGATTCAAAGTTCTTAAAATAATTCAAATCAAACACTTCACCAATGCACCCTTATTCTAATGCTTCAAAAGCTCACAAGCATGCAAATATTTTGTTTTTTCTTTACTTTTCCAAATATAATGAAAAAGAGTATTAATCAAACCAAGAACACAATATGAAAATGGAAAAACAACAAATCAACAAGCCAAGGGTTGTAGGAAATCGGTAGTGATGTTGAATAATCTCACTCCAATGTCTCTACAAAGATCTCACCCAAAACTCACCTAAAAGGATACATCTAGCAATGAATGATAATCACAAAAGGACAAACCAAATTCAATCAAAACTAGACACTACCAAATCTATTTAAATTTGTTGGATTCATTTCCCAACTTCATTGGATCACTAGACAATAACCAAACGTGTTCAAGCGACCTAGGAAGGCCACACAGACACACTCCAAACATGGATTGAAGGAAAATTGTGTGACAATAAAACTCAAAAATAGGCAATATGTGGACAACACAGATCAATTAGAGGCTTATGGGATTAGAGAAGGTAGATCTAATCTCAAAAGAATGGAAATCCTACAATTTCCCTAGTTTACAGGGATCGTCGCGGGACACATGCAGTGCAACCGATGACAATCATTGCGTGACTATTATACTGCAACAACTACGACTGCAAAAAAAATGTTTTTTGAAAATATGGACCTGCTTAAGATCTATCAGATTTGAAAGATCTAACCTCTGGAAGAGTATAGGGAAAGACAAAAATGAAATCACAAACAAAAAATAGAGGAAAATTGGAAATAAATTATAAACTAGATAAGAATCAAAGATTCATCCCTAGTGGAGTCACCAATTATTTTATTAGAGATATCTCACCAGTTAGGTAAGTTATATCTCCATAGGACCTGCCTATTGATCCTAGACAAATAGTGGGGCTAGACTTCTAATGGTTTTCCTAGATCTAAACAAGTAATTTATTTTATACCAAGTGGGAAGAGAATGGCATGCCTTACTTATGTAGGTTGTCCTTGTACGTCTTGGTCGTTGGAGACCTTGAGTTCCAACTCCAGTCCTTGGAACTTGCTTCCTTAACACAAGCAACAAAAAAACACCAATCTCTTTCTTCTCCTAGTGTTAGAAATCACTAATCCAATTCAGATTTATGTTGATCTATTGATTACAAGACTAGATCTAAACATTTGTAAATAAGATACAGACACAATTAGGAGAAAACCAATGATCTGATAATGAAATATAGGAAATACATCAATTATCATACCTTGTATGTAGATGCACTCCCCTTTGCTCCTTGATTTTTGCTCCTCCTAGAATTCATAACCAAACTAGGCAATATGATTATGGCCTCTTTGAATAGGAGAAGCTCCTATGTAATTGGACAACATAACTCTGCAAATTGTTCTTGCTCATGCTCAAGTCTTTCCTTCTCTATATAGATCCTTGGAAGAGGCTTGTGAGAGCTTCTAGATAT
Source organism: Picea abies (assembly GCA_900067695.1). NCBI lineage: Eukaryota > Viridiplantae > Streptophyta > Pinopsida > Pinales > Pinaceae > Picea > Picea abies. The sequence continues at coordinate 3,980 of CBVK0103112325.1, forward strand.
TCTACAACTAAATGGAGACTCAAATGATGTGAGTTCCTAGGTTCATGCCAAGAAGATACAACTCATCCCTCACTTACCTTTTCGTAACTCAACGAATCTAAAAGGTTGCAAATATTGTCACCTATTTCATTGTATATGACAAATGACAATCGTCGCTTGTGGTCTCATGCATGTCCTGCAATGACCCTAAAAAAATTCCTAAATTTTGAGCTACACATGTGTCTTGGAACTCAACTAAAAGCATTGTCTTGCAATGCATTTAGTAGCTACTACATTGCATTGCAAAAAAATCAATCAAAAAAGGTTCGAGGATAAAATCAAACTCTTAACCAGATCCAAAAATTGATTTTGTAGCAACCACTTTTGTAGTAGAAGCATAACTTATTTCTCCCACTGCAAAACCAACATATACATAGGAATTAATCATTGGGCAACTATATCTCAAATTTCAAGAGAATCCAGTCAAAGAACTAGAAATATCAGAAGAATTTGTTTTCTTTGAAGAATCAATATCACAGGACAAACCACAAGTTATTCTAGCCAACATGGTAGATGAAGAAGGAATTGGCTCCACCAAGGAGCAGACTATAAATTTTGAATTCCCGATTATAGATCCAAGAGGGATAACACAAATGAAGAAAATTCCTCCTTCAACTTTACCAAATTTTAATGATATAGCAAGTGAAGATCCAAATACATTTCTTTTTGAATTCGATGTCCTTTGCTGAAGTTACAATTATACTACCAATGCTAATAAATTGAAGTTATTCCCTACTACAATGAATAATGCAACACTTCGCTAGTTCGTGGGACTTGATGAAGATAATATCCGAATGTGCGATGAAATGAAGCAATCATTCTTGAAGAAATATCATGACACTGCAAGGCCAAATTTTTGAGAGAATAAATCTTTAAGATTACCCAGAAAGAAAATGAGAGTTTGGAGGATTATGTGGAACACTTTCAGTACAATTTGTAGAGGTCAAAATAGAGTAAGTTGGATAAATAAACCTTGCAAATAATTATGTTAATATGAATTTGAGATGAATGTATTGACCTCTTAAATTTGATAGGAGTTGGAGATTTTTCTCAATTAACCTATGAACAAATTTGTGAGCTATACAAACACTATCAAGGGGAAACTCAAAGCATGGAAAGGGCCCAAGAGATACAGTTGACAAAATTTCAAAATCATCCAAAGTAGGGATCACTTGAGTTGATATTAGAAACCAATTAGAGAAATTAAAAACCAATATCCTTAGCTCCTTAAGATCACTATTGGATACTTTGCAAAATAAGAAGTGGGATGAAGCAATGTTGACGCTCTCAATATTTTGTTGCAAATGTAGAAAAATAACCCCCTAGGGGATTGTTTGTTGAACAACGTTGAAATATGTGAAGTTTGTGAACATAATCACACTTACCAAATTTTTTCCTTCTTAGCAAGGATTTAAAGTTATTTATAAATGATCCAACAAGGAGATCGAGCATATGTGTTTGATTTCCTAGAAACGTCCTTGGAAACTTTGTCCACTAGGTATGGTTCAATATCCTTCTTAGATTTATAATACATTTTGGTCTAATAAAAAAAATTCACAATATCCCCTTCAAATTTGGTATCCTCCCTTTCCTTGGTAAAAATGGGCACCTCAAAACCATCCTTGAAATTAGGATTGGCAAGGTCCTTCATTTGGAACCCAACCACAACAATCAACTCCTCAAACTCCACAACAAACACAATTCTCCCAACCACAATTGAAAATCCCCTAGCAACAACAATTACAACTACCTACAAGTATCCCTCCACCAAGACCAAAAATTCCTACTCAACCCACCACTAATCCAAACAATAAAGCATCTCAGCCTGCTTACAATGTTGAGTTGCCAAGTTACCCTACATATTTGATCTCCCCTATAGATTAACAAGATATTTGGAATTTCAAAATCTTGTAGATTTTTTTTTTTGCAGCAAATCATTCTATTGATCATCCTCCCATAGCACCACAAACTACTTCTCTTGGAAATTCATTATGGACTGCACAACTTCCTCCCTATTTGGAGAGGCTAAGTTTAGACATACCCCTCACTCAGCCTAAATTTGAATTCCTAGGAGAGCTAAGGAATGAGTGTGTAAACATTCCATTTTTTCAGATGATCAAATATTTACCCATATATGCCAAAGCAATTAGAGAAATATGATTAAGGAAACTTGGTAAGACAAATAAAGAACCTCAAACTATTCATGTGATCTACCAATTGGTAGATTTGATGCTTGGAAATTTCTTCACAACCAAGTATATAGATCCAAAGCCCTATATTTGATGTCCACATTAACAATATCCCCATCTCAAACTCTCTTATTGACTTAGGGGCCTCTATTAACATTATGACCAAGGAAACTATGGAGAAACTTAGACAACCCAACTTATGGAAAAATCTTAGAGTTCTTTGATTAGCTAACTGATCTACTATTAAGTATGAAGGCATCCTAGAGAGCATGGTGATTTATGTGGATTTCTAGGAATACCCAACAATTTTCATGGTCCTACGACCTAAATCTAATCTTGGTGGTTATCCACTAATTTTAGGAAGGTCGTGGTTGGCCACTGCATATGAATATATTGGCTACAAATCTAGAGATATGACTATTTCTCATGGGGGTTCCACTAAGAAACTTACCTTATATCCTCTTGCCAAGCCTAGCACAAATCAATAAATTCCTATATAGGTAGGAAATGGGGACAATGACAATGAGAGTATTCAACAATTGCGTACACTTGACATAGCTCTCTCTTTTAAGGAGAAGAGTGGGAATGACTTAATTTGTGATATTATAACCGACCCTTATTTATCCTACAATCATATCTTGGACATGTTGCAAGAAGGTAACTCATTCTCTACTAAATCACTACAACTAAAGTCCATGTCTTCTTATCTATACACCATATATGAAACACATAGTATGCTAGTAGAAATTATCTCAGGAAGAACACTCAACATCAATCCTAAACATCAATCCTAGGCTAGAAGTTTCATAGAAAAATTAGTTAATTGAGTTACTACAAAATCATATTGGTGCATTTGTATGAAAATACACTGATATGAAGGGGACCCATCTTGGTATTTGTACTCCCCACATCTATATCAGAGATGATTCTCGGCCTATTCAACAACCCTAACATTGAATAAACCCTACATTTTGTGAGAGAGTAAAAGATAAGTTGAAAATATTGTTGAATGTAAATTTCATCTATCCCATATCTAGTAACCAATGGGTTTTTCCCCTCATAATTGTTTATTTTTCATAAGCTAGGTTAAGCATGAAGTTTATTCCATTTTTAGAATTTCACTTAACCATAAAAAATAATGTTTCAACAACCAAGATCACAAGATGAAACACCATGCACAAGAACACAAGAAGTATCCTGGGAAACCCTTCTCAACAAGGGAAGAAAACCCAACCAAATCCTTTTCTATATTCTTCAAGAGAAAGACCTTCACCACCAATAAGACCTAGCACAAAAGAGGGTGCTCAAACCCTAGAAGACTAGTGCCCAAGAGAGGTGCGCACTTTTCCCAAGGAGATATACTTTCTGAAATTTCCAAACTCATGTGAGAGATATGTTTCCACAATGGGGAATCTACCTTTACTTATACTAACATGAACTTATCAACATAAGTGTCTATTGGCACAACAGGGCCGACTTCACTAGCTTATAATATAATTAATATTAACCAGATTAATTATCTTTTACATTAATTACTAGTCACATTAAGGTGGGGCCAACTTATACCCTTTACATTACAATTAGGGTTACAGGCAGGTCTGACTCTTGAAAAATATAGCAAGGGATCTGATACAACCACTAGTTCTCATCCATTAGGGGCACATCCATAGGGATGTCCATATCTCTGGCTCACCGCATTACACAAAAGAGCCAGTTCTTCACACGTTCACCTATGCTCGTCCATAAGCATGTCCACTCAATAGATATTCTTTCCCACTTCATCACACATGAGAGTCATATGGAGTTTCTCATCAACTCTGCTACTCAGAGGAGGCTAATATATCATCTTCATTTTTGTTCTCATGGCGATGCACCCAACACTTTGTGATTTCACACATTCTCCTTGTGCTCAGCCATAGGCACGTCCAACTCAACAGATCACCTTTCCCATAGGATAATCATCTGGAGTTCTTCTCAACTCTCTAAATGGAGGAGGTCATGTCTACGTTCCATCTCTGTCTCAGATAAGAACCACGTACCCTTGTTAGGGGATTTCTCTCAGGTTTGTAAGCTGGATAAAGTCTCACATAGCTGCAATGATCCACATCTCACATGTTTGTAATTTGGAGAATGTCTCACATAGTTGCAATCATCAACACTCCCTCTCATCTAGGGAGGAATTCTTCATCATGCCAAGTCTCACACAGATGTACTTTGAATTTTGTCTTGGCTGGAGTCATCAACACTCCCTCTCAACTAGGGAGGCTTTCTTCATCAAGTTAGTTTGGTGAATATGTCTACAATCTGCTAATGTGTAGGAAGGTACTGCATGTGTACGATTTTCCTTTGCATCATATCTCTAATATAAGGATATTTCATCTCATCATGTTTCGATCCATCAAGAAACACTGGGTTTTCAAGGATATTGACACATGGGTCTTGGTTATCATCATAGGATCCATCTCATAGTAAATTAAATCTGTCAGAAGATTGTGAAGCCACATTGCTTCGCACACTCGATGCTATATACTATGCCTTTGTGGTACCCAAGGCCACATAGTTTTGTTTCCTGCTGTATCAGGAAACCATGGAAACCTTCACGGTAGAACAACAACTGGATGTGCTCTATCAGTACACTGTACTTTCTACTCAATCTAAATTGACATATCTTGCAAACTCAAGTTCACACTGGAGGCATATCTCATGGCATATCCAACTGTGTCTCGTATATATCTCAATACATGTTTTTTTGTTGTCTAGTGAGTCTGTCTCAATTGACTCATGAAATGACTAAGCCCATTCACTGCATGGCATGAATCAAGTATGGTGTTAACTAGATACATCAGTGATCCAATTAGTTGTGGATCAGTCTCATCTGAATCATCATCATTATTTTTCTTTAAATCCATCATGGTGGATTTTTCATTTTGTCATACTGAACTTATTTAATATTTTCACCGTATGTTTTCCTTGACTCAAGAAAATCTCATTGGTCCTCTGTCATACTTCTTGTCCCAAGAAGTAGTGCATCATACTCAGATTCTTCATCTTGAATTCAAAAGTCAAGGATTACTTGTATCCAACAACAAGGCTTTATGAATAAGTCATAAAAATCAGGCTCTCGTCACCAACACTATAATAATATAGGTTTGGATTAGCAACACTCTTGCTGAAATCCAAACTCGTCAATAATCTATCTATTTGATATAGTTTCCAACTCATGGATGGTAGTACTTATGGAAGTGTATCGGGTTTACTGGATCAAGTGTCTCATCATAAACAACTCCCTCTGCTTGTGAGAAAACTTTGACTATAGATATCGTTTTGTATTTCTCGACACTTCCATCAACTGCATGCTTGATCTTATAGATCCACTACAAACTTCTCTTCTGGTCCCTGAATAATATCTTATACATCATTCTTTAAGATATACTAGTATTCTTCTATTATGGCATCTTGCCATACCTGTTCTCTTGTTGCTTCTTCAAGACAAGGAGGCTCAACATCAATAAGGTGGCTCATGACTGAAGAATAGCTCAAAAATATCTTTTGCTTTCTCAGGATGTGCCTTGAGAGGCGTGTATGTTTCTCTTCCTCTTGGAGTGTGAGTCTAGGTAGGAATTTTATGCCCTACTACAATATCTCTGAACATATCAACTAGAACAACTGGATCAACTGTAATAATGTTTGTCTCCCTCTGAACTGCTGAAGGGGGAGAAGGTATTGTCTTACTGTCAATCTCCATCTGAGATTCTCTGGATCTTTGAAAGACTATCTCTTCTTCAAGGACAATGTCTCTGCTTGTCTCAATATGTCTTTGACCAAGGATGTTGATTTGGAATGTCCTTGAAGATTCACTCTATCCTTTCTTTCTAAAGGATCTAGCTTGGACTTCTTCTCTTTGGGTACATGAAAATACACTGGGCACCTAAATAACCTGAAGTTTTCAATCTTAGGCTTCATTCCGGTGAAGACTTCTTCGGGAGTTATGTTTTTCAAAGTCTGGTGAAGAATCTTGTTCTAAACATATACTGTGTCATGCATGCTTTTGCCCATATAATCATAGAAATATTCTGATAATGTATTATTGGTTGCCCCAATGATAGTTCTATTCTTCCTCTTTCTCAATTAGTTTTGACTCCCTCTGAGTCAAGTGGCTCCCTCTAAAGGATAAACATCTTCCTTTATTGTTAACCTGTCTGGAACAAGAAAACAAGAGGAACCATAACAAGAATATCTCCTAAAGGAGAATAATGAGTGCATCTCTATAATTAAAACAATTTAAGTATTGTTGTCACAGCTACAACACCTACTTGTAATGTAGCAAACTTTAGAAATATAGGTTAGAAGAATGACAATGTCAACAATCAAACCTGGAGTCTTCACTTTGAGTGTGTTGTTCCTCTGAATGCACTGAGATCCCTCTAGATCCATGACTTCAGGAAAAGGTTCCTTCCTCCTACAATTTCCCTCATGACAATGATACACATAATATATATACAAGTGCATACCTGGGGGTGCTGATATGATTTCTCCAATGGCTCTTGGCTGATCTTTTTCGTTTTGACATTTCATAAAGGAGGTATGTCACAGTGACACATTTTTGTATTACCCACAATAAGTCTTCCTTTGAAGTCTTTTCTTCCAGAAACTTGAAGTTGCTTGATCCATCAAGCTTAACTTCCATCATAGTTTTGTTCATCATAATTTTAGATTCTTCACAACCCTTTGTCAACTGGGCTAGAAAGCCTAACGGCTAGGCTAGGCTAGCACTTTTAGGTTTTGTTGGACTTATGACTGCCAACAATAAGCCTTTCTAGCACTTTTAGGTTTTGTTGGACTTATGACTGCCAACAATAAGCCTTTTAAATATGAGAGAAAACTAGTGAGCTGAAGAGCTCCTTCAATGAGTTGCAAAAACCCTAATACTAAAATTTCTGCAGAAATTGGCAAAACCCTAGAAACCCTAGGGCCAAAATTTCAAAATGTTGGGAATTTTGATCTGAAGCTTGTTGGAGGTGCGCTGAAGGAAGCCGTACACTCCTATGCCCTTTTTATGCCCAATGTCTAAGTGCCAAGTGCTGAAAACCTCCATAAGAGAAGGCTGTACGGATTTTCTGGGAACCCTAGGAGGGTCGTACGGTTTCTACAGAAGAGAGAGAGGATGGCTGAAAGTTGTTTGTGCAATGGGTTCTTCAAGACCTATGCTCTAATACCATGTTGATTTTTCATAAGCTAGGTTAAGCATGAAGTTTATTCCATTTTTAGCATTTCTCTTAACCATAAAAAATAATGTTGCAGCAACCAAGATCACAAGAAGAAACACCATGCACAAGAACACAAGAAGTATCCTGGGAAACCCTTCTCAACAAGGGAAAAAACCCTGCCAAATCCTTTTCTATATTCTTCAAGAGAAAGACCTTCACCACCAATAAGACCTAGCACAAAATAGGGTGCTCAAACCCTAGAAGACTAGCGCCCAAGAGAGGTGCACACTTTTCCCAAGGAGATATACTTGCTAAAATTTCCAAACTCATGTGAAAGATATGTTTCCACAATGGGGAATCTACCTTTACTTATACTAACTTGAACCTGTCAACAAAAGTGTTTATTGGCACAATAGGGCCGACCTCACTAGCTTATAATATAATTAATATTAACCAGATTAATTATCTTTTACATTAATTACTAGTCACATTAAGGTGGGGATGACCTGTACCCTTTACATTACAATTAGGATTACGGGCAGGTCTGACTCTTGAACAATATAACAAGGGATCTGATACACCCACTAGTGCTCATCCATAGGGATGTCCATATCTCTAGCTCACTGCATTACACAAAAGAACCAGTTCTTCACACATTCACCTGTGCTCATCCATAGGCACGTCCACTCAATAGATCTTCTTTCCCACTGCATCACACAGGAGAGTCATCTGGAGTTTCTCGTCAACTCTGTTGCTCAGAGGAGGCTAATACATCATGTTCATTTATGTTCTTATGACGATTCACCCAACACTTTGGGATTTCACACGTTCACCTTGTTCTCAGCCACATGCACGTCCAACTCAACAAATCGCCTTTCCCACAGGATAATCATCTGGAGTTCTTCTCAACTCTCTGAATGGAGGAGGTCATGTTTATGTTCCATCTCTGTCTCAAATAGGAACCACATACCCTTCTTAGGGGATTTCTCTCATGTTTGTAAGCTGGAGAAAGTCTGACATAGCTGCAATGATCCACATCTCACACGTTTGTAAGCTGGAGAATGTCTCACATAGCTACAATCATCAACAATAATTTTTTATAAGAAAAATGGGGAGTGGTAGATTTGCATTGACTATAGAGAATTGAGCAAAGCTACTTCAAAAGGCCATTTTCCTTTACCTTTTATCAATCAATTCCTTGATACATTTCCAGTAAAGAAGTTATTCTCTTTCCTCGATGGGTTTGGTGGATAAAATGAAATTTAGCTTGCTCGAAAGGACAAAGATAAAACCACTTTTACCTACCCATGGGGAATCTTTTCCCATTGAGTATTGTCCTTTGGTATTTGTAATGCACCTACTACCTTTTAGTGGGTTGTTCTTGGTATCTTTTCAAATTTGATTCATGATTGTGTAGAAGTGTATATGGATGCTTTTATAGTATATGGTAACACATTTGATAAAACTTTGGTGAATCTGGAGAAAGTGCTCAAACAATGTAAAGAGACAAATATTTCTCTTATATATGAGAAATGCCATATGTTATTGATTGATAAGATTGTTCTTGGTCACCATATCCCGTTTGTTGGTATCAAGATGCATCCGAAAAAAAATGAGGTAATATCCAATCTTTCTATTATGAAAATGAAAAAAGATGTTCGTATCTTTTTAGGGTCGGTTGGTTAATATCGTCGCTTTATTGAAAATTTTACTAAAATTGCATACCCTATGTTTTCATTACTTTCAAAAGATGTGGAATTTTCTTGGACTGATAAGTGTCAATACGCTTTTCAATCCCTGGAAGAAAATTTTCCAATGGCACTAGTCCTTAGAGGACCAAATTGGTCCTTACCCTTTCACATTTCCACAGATGCTTCAAACACAACCATTGGAGCATTAATTGGAAAAAGAAAAGAACAAAGGGCCTATGCTATCTACTTGTTAGCAAGAACCTTTCCACTCCATAGTTAAATTATACAGTAACTAAAAAAGAATTTATTGATGTAGTGCATGTTATTAATAAGTATTTTCATTATATTGTTGGTTATCATGTATTTTTGCATAATGACCATTATTCCATTCTCTACTTGATGAAAAAAAACTATTACTAATGGTAGAGTGACTAGGTGGTTATCACTGTTACAAGAGTTTAACATCATAATCATTGATAAGCCTAGAAGGGAGAATGTTGTTGCTAACTTCCTTTCTAGGCTTACCAATAATGGGGATGCCATCCTTTTTGAAGATGTTTTTCTTGATGAACAATTGTTTTCATTATCTACTAACACACTGTGGTTTGCATATATTGCTAACTATTTGGTTTCATGGAATCTTCCGATACATATCTCATTGAAGGAACATCAAAGAATTATCAAACAAACTTTTATGTACTCCCGGGTTGAAGGTTACCTCTTTTACATAGGGCCATATCTCATAATCCATCATTTTTTTTAGAGGATGAGATTCATGATATCCTAAAGGTTTTTCATGATGAACCTTATGGCGGGCACTTCATCGATAAGAGCATTGCTCATAAATTGTTGCATCTAGGCTACTATTGGCCTAGCATTTTCCAAGATGTTAAGAAGTATGTGAGGAGCTATAACAGTTGCCAAATAATGGGACAACCTATTCAATCCGATGAGATTCCACTCCATAATCATCTCATGGCGGAGCCTTTTGAGAAATGGGATTTATATTTTTTAGGGCCTATCAACCCTCCATCTAGGAAAAAATCCCATATCTTGTTTGCAGTGACTATGCCACCAAATGGGTTGAAGCCAAAACACTTTTTAGGGCCATAGAATAGGATATAGCAAAGTTTCTCTATGAGGAAAAATTTGTTTGATCTGGTGTACCATGAGAGATTGTTACAGATCATGGAGAAATTTCACTTCAAAACTGATTCAATCCATCACCAAACAATATCGTATTTGGCATTGAACATCTACACCATACCATCCAAAAGCTAACGGACAGGTGGAAGTCACCAATCTAGTTCTAGAATCCATTCTGACCAAGACTATGCAAATCCATCATAGAGATTAGGCCAACAAACTTTTAGATGCTCCATGGGCTTACCATACCACCTTGCGAAACACCACAAGCTTCACACCTTACGAGCTTGTGTATGGTAAGCATGTCCTAATTCCTATTGAGTTTGAAGTGAAAACACTAAGAAATACACTATAGGTGGGATTGGACCATTCAAAAGCTCAGAAGCACCGCTTGAACCAGATAAATATTTTTGATGAAAATTTTCAAGTTGTTTTGCACCAAACTTCTATTGTTCAACAAAAAAGGGCTAAGGGGAATGGTGAATTCATTAAGAAGAAGAAATTACAGGCGAGACATTGGGCCCTCTTGTATTATTCCAGGTTTAAATATTTCAAAGACAATTTTTTCACTCACTGGTTGGGACCATATGAAATTGGCACTAATTATGACAATGGTTATGTGAAGTTGCATACTATTGATGAAAATTGAACACCTTTTATGGTCAATGGTCATTGTCTACGGATGTATCAAAAACCACTGTCCAAGGATGCCTTCATCTAAGATCTTGTCATTCATTTAGATTTTGGGGCTATTATTACAATGGGTATGTCACCTATACTTTCAATTCTCTCTCTCTCTCTCTCTCTCTCTCTCTCTCTCTATATATATATATATATATATTAGCATTGTCTGAAAACTTCTACTGTAGAACATTGTACTTGCTACATATCAAGCAATGACAACTGCAACACCAGTCACATAAACCTAGGCATCATGTTTCATTTGTAGGTTTTTCTATGCCCGAGGACAACATTACCTAAGTAACATGTTACAAAGGACAACATTACATAAGTAACAAGTTTTCCTAGAACAAGTGATAGATGGTTTGAATGTTGCGTTAGGATCAACACAATACGTAATGGTCCTTTTGTTGGGGATGAAATTGTGGAAACTAACAACAAAGGATTAAAACGTCGATCCTTGAGTCAATCATGGGCCGACGTGGCATATTTCGTGCAGAAATTTATTACAGGTGAAGGACACCATAACCTCCTATTTTGATACCATTTCGAGCTCTTAACCCATATGAGACATCAAAGGCTCATTAATATGCCCTATTATCTATTCAGATCATTGTAGCTAACATATCAAAAGGAAAGGACAACTAAAAACCCTGAAAAACATTTTGACTCATCATGGGTTAATTAAGTTATTGGTTATGGATGCCCTCTCACACACCAATCAGACTTGGGAGGCATTCCTAGCAAGAGCACCACAGACACGATAGGAAGAGGCACATGAGGTCGAATTACATGAGGTATAACTACATGAAGAAGATTCATCTGCTAAAGAAGGAGGATAACCCATTGAAGGGTTTGAGATGGTAGGGGAAGAACATCCCATAATTGGAGAATAAAATCCTCCACCTTCGATTATAGAAGTGCCTGATGACCCTTTATCTGAGAGAGGTCCCTCATGTTGAACGAGACAAAGATCCAGAAGGATATCCCTAATTCTAGCACATCCTAAATGGAAGCAAACTAGGTTGAGTTCTGTTGTAGAAGAAGTTACTGCTCTACAAGAACCTATAATAGAAACAACTATTACCAGGGAAGAAGAACCTCCTGCGACACAGGGACTTGTTGAAGAAACTACTACAGAAACATCTATTACCAGGGAAGAAAAACATGTTGCTACACAAGGAATTGTTGAAGCAACTATTATAAAAATGAGAAACATTTATACTTTTCTTTAAGGAGAAACAACACAATTCTTGAAAATGCTTTAAAATCAAATAAGCAGAAAAGAACAATCTGAGTTACAAATGCAATGCAAAATTTTTATTTTCAAGTTTTAATGCTTCAACCTATGAAGCGAAACAATTTAGAAATGCAAATTCAAAACACTACTAAGAGAGAATGCCTAAAAGAGAAAAAAAAAATTGAATGTATTTTTTTTTTAACTCTTTTCAAATAAATGCAATGACAAACATGTAAACAATGTCAAATTCCCTGAACTAAGAATCAAACCTTTCAATTTGGAAAAAACCTCAAAATAGGAAGCGCATATTTGAAGCCTATAACAAATTTCCTTGCTTAGGATTTGCCCGTGGGTTGTTCAAAGAAAACCAATGTGTTGTTCTTGGGTTGTTCTAAGGAAATTCACGTGTCCTCCTAGATTTTCTAAAGAGAAGTCACCAATGCCAGCAACTAAAATTGAGCATAGTCATGTGCAAAAACCTTCACAAGTGAAAAATCTAAATAACAAGCAAGAAATCATGAATTTTCATCGTTCTACAATAATATATAAGAAATCTAATAGATATAAAAACCATACCATACTAGATCGTGGGTGCGATGATATCTAAAGACCTGTAGCGTGAAAGATGCGCGGATGAGTCACCATGCCGAGGAGAACATCTTGAGATGGACTGTGATGTGGGAGAGGTCGAGTCACGGTTTTGGGTCCGGAGAGCGATGCACGGAGGGGCAGGGTTTTTTTTGGGTGGTTTCGGGCGTTGAGATCTCGGATTATCGGTATGTATGCCTCATGTGTGAGGCCCAGTTCGGGCGCCATGAGGCTGGCGAGCTACCCTTCCATCGCGGTAACCAGGCAGTTCCTGCTTAACGATTGTTGCACTGTTTAGGGAATTTTGAACCAGCAACCTAGGCCACGCAACCTTCAAGTGGTCCATTACCGTTGTATATCCACGTGGACGATGAGACATTGGACCTGCCCCATTGCCATACTTTGTGTGAGAACCCGTCGCTGCTATTGAGTGTCCATGTTGAATGGTGTAGCATGTTTAAAGACATGCAATTTAATAGAAAGAAGAAGAAAGAAAGAAAGAAAGTATTTTTAACGTCCACGAGGCTAAAAATAGCCTATGGGACAGATTGTTTTTCCATCTGGCTTTTGTATTCGGCCCTTTTCCTGTGAAGTTTTACAATAATC
>CBVK0103112411.1:0-14836 GCA_900067695.1 Picea abies
GTTTTTATTTGTGAAAAAGACTAGCCTAAGCACTTGTAATTAATACTTGTTAATTAAGATTTTATTTTTGATGGCTATACATCTAGGGTGACATTCCCGTCTTTTTTGATTTAGCCAAGAAAAATATGAAAATGTTTGAGTAAGATCATTTCATATATTTTTCTCAACATTTATTTGGCGACCATACTGGGGAGATCTTTGGTATTTCTCTAGTTAATTTTTATACTTGATTTTCATCGATACATCTCTTCTTCTGATATTGATTCTTTGACTGTTTTATTTATTAATGACTGTGCTCATTGCAAGGAAACCCAATATTGAGCCCGGTCTTCAAGATCATACCAGCATTGCTTTGAATTTGTTTAACACATTTTAGACATTGCCAATACCCGTGCCGAGCTTAACCATTCTTGGGCAGCAATTGAATGAGATATTAGTGCTCAAGAGCGATTGGAAGCTAGACATAAACAACCTAGAAATCAGACGTGACCTTCTTGTTTCTTCAGTTTTGGCCTTTCTTTCATGTCCTTAGATTCTCGTGCTTCTCTAAGAAGAAGAGGCTTATCACCTGAAATCAATCCTATTGTTGAAATAGGAAGAAGGAACGTTGTGTTATCTGCCCAACAAAGTGCTCTAAGAAGAATTCTGTTTGATTCATCCATTTCATCTTTCTTTCCTTCACCTATCATTCACAAGATGGCATCTAGTGGTGGCTCTGGTGGCATTGGAAGTGCTTCATCCTCTCAGGCTTCATCTTCGTTAGTGATTGGTAGCTTATATATCCACCATATCCATGTTCAATCTACCACAAATCCTACCAAATTCATAAAAAAGTATGGGCTTTTTCATTTTGAAGAAGATGCCACAACCACACCATGGCATGTGTCCTCTCCTCTCAACTTAGTGCCTGCTACTCGTCCACTCCCTAAGTTCAAGGAGCATCTTCCTAAGTTTTTGGGAAATAACACTGTCACTACAAACAAACACTTGGTGGTATTTTCTAATGCTTGTCATAACATAGGGGCTAATGATAATGATATTTTCATGTGCTTATTCGTAAATTCCTTGGAAGGAAAGGCTGCGGTCTATTTATTTGACCTTCCTCCTAAGGTTCTCTCTACTTGGGAGGAGTTAATCTACTGGTTCATATCCACTTACGAGCAATCTAAAAGCCCCGCTGAGAAGTTAAGGGAATACAATAACGTCACTTATAAAGACGGTGAGACCATCAAGTATTTCAACTTGCATTTCACCAAGTTATATAATCAAATCCCCAAACTCATCCGCCCTCAGAACCAAGCCGCTTTCATGCATTACTACAATGATTTTCCTCCCCCCTACCATCATAGGCTTAAGGAAAAACCATTGATAACCTCGGTTCCTCTTTGCATACTTTCTCAGAGTATGAAGAACAACTTGAAAGAACAGGTCTTCCCCAGGGAGAATCAGTTAGACGGATGGACATGTCCACCCTCTTACAACTAGTACAAGATATGAAAAATCATATGATAGTGTTCGAGCAAAGGGGGACTGCCGCACCTCTCAACCCTAGAGATTCATCCTCCTCCGCACTCCCCCTTAGGAATCCAATTGATAACAATTTTCATCCTAAGACCATCTTGCCTCCTCGAAGCTGGTGTAACTTCTGCGAGGAACACCAAGAGGAAACCACATGTGAGGTAAGGAAGAGTGCCAGAGATAAGATCTTTGGTAAAATACGAGAAGCTACTATTGTTGTCCTAGATTTTACAGAACTAGAAGATGTCATGGTCATCAATACTAGGAACAAGGCTTATGCTCCCAAGGGAAAATTTGACCCTCCCCGCAACTCATCTAGCCTAGGCTCATCCTCACCTGCTGCTACTGTTCAGGTTCCTAATGTCCCTGACAGTCAAGGAACAACTTCTCCTCTCCTCTCTTCCAAATACAATATCTTGAATCAGTTGGCCAACATCAAAGCAGATGCAACCCTTCTAGAAATGGTTTCCATCCTTGAACAACAGATGGATCTGAAACAATTCATGGAAGGAAGAGCTTCCGTTGTAGCCAATCTTTTTGAAGAGGTAAATGAAGAGGACTGTTCTGTAAATAAAGTAGGTGTACATAACTTTAGATATCCTGTAAAAAATCCCCCTTTTTATATTTTTGTAAAGATTATGGATAACATCTCCCATTGTTACCTCATTGATGGTGGTTCAGGGCCAAGTGTGATGCCGAAAATTATTATGGAAGAGCTAGGCTTGTCTTGTACAAATGAAAACACCAAAAACATGCTCTCCTATAATAGTCTACAACAAATGACCATAGGTGAGATTAAGGATGCGACCTTAGTTTTGTGCGCTCATCCGGAAATAAGGACAACCCTCAACATTCAGGTAATTGATATTCCAGTAAGCAATTATTCAATCATCTTAGGAAGAGATTGGCAAGCCTTAACAGGTGAATACTTCTTCCTCGATGGAACACATTTATCCATTATGCGGAACGAAAAAAACATTATAGTCCTTAGAGAAGGAAGGATATCACCTTACATAGAGAGTGTCCCATAGCCTAACGTAAACTATATCGAAGAGGACCTAGGAGTGTACTCCATATTTGTTGAGGAAGATAACATCCCCATGGAACAAATCGATTTAGATCATGGCATGTGGCACATGAAATTTGATGGTTCATGCTATAATGAATGTAATAGAGCTGGAATTATCTTGATTTCTCCTGTATGAAAAATCCATAACTTTTCTTACCGGTTAGAGTTTGCTTGCACTAACAATGGCACTGAATTCAAAGCTTTGTTATTAGGCATTGAGAATGCCTATAATCTTGGTTGTGGTCACCTTTTAGTTTTTGGGGATTCTGAACTTGTTGTGAATCTTGTACATAAAATTTACTCACCTAGAAACAAGTTGATGAAATGATACACCCAAACTGTTTGGGCGCTTATCTCGAACCTTTTATCTTTCAACATCACTCATGTTAAGAGGGAGTTAAACTCGATGGCTGATTGGTCAACTATTTTTGCAGCCTCTCCTAATCATCAACTTCTGCCACAAAGACCTGATTGTACTTTCCAATCTTTGTATCGTCCACATATCCCTAAAAATATAGAATCTTGGCAGGTCTTCCCTAACGATGAGAGCATTTGTTCTTTTATCCAAAATGAACCTTTTAAGCCTAAGGAGATTATATCCATGGAATATAACAAGATCCCTAAAGGCTTGAATCCTCTAGAAAGTTCATTTTCTTCGAGTGATATAGGAAATAAGGAGAAACAGAAAGAAGATGAATTGAAAAGGAAGGTGGGTGAAACCATCTCCTTGAACATCAGGGCACCCGAGATTCCAAAGAATGTTAAAATAGGTGCCAAATGTTCAGATGAAGATAAAATGAAATTTGCTAAGCTACTTGGTGAATTTCAAGATGTTTTTTCTTGGTCTTATGAGAATCTTCATGGTTTTGATCATGGTCTTATACAACTTGCCATTAAGGAAGGTGTAAATCCTATCAAGAAAAAACAAAGACCTATCAACCCTGCACTAGAAGCAATGATTCGAAAGGAGTTGGAAAAACTCTTGAAGGCTGGGATCATCTTCGTGGTCAAGTATTCTGAATGGGTTTCAAATTTGGTTCCTGTTCGAAAAAAAATTGGTTAGATTATATTATGCGTTGATTTTCATGCATTAAATCAAGCTAGTATAAAATATCACTTCCCTCTCCCTAACATGGAAATGATTTTGCAGCAAGTTGCAGGGTCACAAATGATGTCCTTACTTGACGGTTTTTCTGGTTACAACCAAATCAAAGTAAAAAGGGCAGATAAATATAAAACCACCTTTATTACTCGTTGGGGTACATTTGCTTATGAGCGTATGCCTTTTGGATTATCTAATGCAGGTGCCACCTTTCAAAGAGCTATGAAAATATCTTTCAATGATTTGATTGGTAAGATCATTCAGATCTACCTTGATGACTTAACGATGTACTCTAAAATCCGATCAGATCATTTTGGTCCTCTGAGAAAATTTCTCATGCGATGTAGGAAATTTGGCATTTCTCTAAATCCTTCCAAGTCCATTTTTGGCGTTACTGAGGGCAAGCTCCTTGGACACATCGTCTCTGATTCAGAAATAAGCGTTGATCCTGAAAGGATTGTTGCTATCCTTAATCTACCTGCTCCCACTTCCAAGAAGGAGGTTCAAGATTTTATGGGAGTTATTAACTTTGTCCGTAGGTTTGTTCCATATTTTGCTGTGATGGTCAAAAAATTCATAATTTGCTTAAGCAAGATCGTTCTTTTTCTTGGACAGAGGATGTCAAAAATGTTTTTGAAGGGATTAAGAAAGAAATCAGTTCCGCACTGGTTTTGGCGAAGTCAAATTTTGAGAAGGAATTCACGATATATACTAATGCCACCGAGGAGGCAGTTTCTTTTGTCCTCACGCAAAATGATGACCAAGGAAATGAAAAACCAGTGGCTTACATGAGTCAAAGTTTTCCTGACGATGAATTTAAATATTATTTTATTGAGAAACATGTTTTTTCTCTTGTTAAAGCTGTTGAGAAGTTTTGCCACTTCATATTAGGTAAGCATACATTGGTAAAGGTCCCTTTACCCATTGTCAAGTTTTTTCTCTCATGGACTTATCTTTTAGGAAAGCTTGCACATTGGCTTGCCAAAATCCAGGAGCATGATTTGAATATCATGACTTCTACCACTATCAAGGGATGTGACCTAGCCCTTCACTTAGCTCAACATCCTGATAATAGTGAAGAAATTGATGAAGCATATAGTTCCCTTTCATCTCTCTTTTACATTGATGATCAGATCCTCCCTGTGTTTGAATATCCCTGGTACAAGAATTTGGTTTATTATTTACAGAACCAAAAATGTCCAGACAACTTAGACACTCATCAAAGGAGAAGACTTTGTCTCGAATCTGCAAGATATGTCATCATAGGAGACTTCTTATTTCGAAGATCCACTGATGGTGTGCTGCTTCACTGTGTAAACAATGAAGATGCACATAAAATTTTGCAAGAAGCTCATGGTTCTTCAAGTTTTGTCATTCATGTAGGAGGTCACTTTTTTGCAAAAATCATCGCTTTCAAGATTATTATAAAAATATACTATTGGCCTTCAATATTTTGTGACTCTTATGTTTTTTTGATATCTTGTGACAAAAGCCAAAAATTTGCTGGGAAGGAGCGCCTTTCAGCCATGCCATTACAACCTGTCCTACCAGACTTTCCCTTTTCAAAGTGGGGATTGGATTTCATTGGTCCTATTAATCCCCTTTCTTCAGCTGGACAAGTTTTCATTTTGACAACCACAAACTGTTTTACAAAATGGACTGAAGCTATCCCACTTAAGCATTCCACAAATGACCAGGTAATTTCTTTCCTTGAAAATAACATTTTTTCCAGATTTGGTCTTCCATTGGAAATTATTACAGACAATGGTCCCGCTTTCATTTATGCAAAGATGACTCAATTTTTAGCTAAAGTAGGGGTTAAACACTTCACCTCATTAGCTTATTATCCCCAAGGAAATGGGTAGGTTGAGTCCACTAACAAAAATTTGGTAAGAATCGTCAAAAGGCTCATCAAAGACAAGCCTTGTTAGTGGCACACTCTCCTCACTTACACCCTTTGGGCATATCGAACTACCACTAAGGTAAGGACTGGTTGCACTCCTTTTCATCTTGTTTATGGAAAATAATCCCTCCTGCCAACCGAGATGGAACTTTCTTCCCTAAGGTTGATGCTACAGATCGAAGAATTTAATTCTTTAGATGTTTCACAAAGGATAAACGTGCTACCATCTTTGGAGGAACAAAGGATGTTTTCTTTGGATAATATTAAAAGGCGATAGCAAACTGTTAAGAAGTATTTCAACAAGAGTGTCAAGACTATCAAGTTCAAGGTCAATGAAAAGATTTTTCTATGGGATTCAACTCACGCTGATAGAGGAAGAAATTTGAAATTTCAAAAACTATGGCTGGGTCCTTTCAAGATCGCTTTTGTCTTAGGTACACATTCTTACATTCTAAAATAATTATGTGGAACCAACTTGAAAATCTCTAGCGTTGTTTGGTTTTTCTATATTTTAGTAGTCTAGCTCTCCTTTTGGTTTTTTCTAGTTTTCCTTTCTACTTACAATAGTTGATTTCTGCTTTCTGTTTTAAATATTTCCTACTAATTTTATAATTTTGTCGCTTTATTTCTGCTATTTTACTTTTATGCAATTCTATTATGTTAGAATTTTTATTTCCTTGTCATCTTGTAAATTGATTTCAGTCGAGAATAAGATATTGGATCAATTATGCCACAGTGAAACTCCTGTAAGATATTGTTAGTCAATAACAATCAAGCTTACACAGTTGTTACGATGTCCCCCCTGAAGACACACTTGAATTTGTTATCTTCTTTCACTGCTACCTTAAAAAGAGATTGGTTATCTCCTGCTTCTTCTTTCCATTTCTTCATCCATTTGAGAAATAAAAGAGCAGGTCCATTAATTTTTCACCTTGAAATAAGAGATAGTTTTGGATGAATGATTATGCATATAGGGATAAACCCCCTCATACTTATGCATATAGGGATGAATGATGACTGATTTGGTCTGCAAAACCATGAGTTCTGATTTCTAAATCTGTTGAAAACAAATTTCCCTGTGGAGTCACCAGTTTGTTGACGATTAAAATCGTAACGAGGATTTTGCCTGCAAAGTATTGCTAAAGCCTATAAGTTCTAAGCTGATAATATATATAATACTAGTAGGTGGGACCCCCCTGTAGAATGGAGGATCAAACCCGAAACCTTGTATTTTGTGAATGGTTCTACTACTATTCGAGACTGCTTACAGGTTCTAGAATGATTGATGATCAACATTGGTTCTATTCACGATAGGCGGATGAGGGATAATACATGATTGTTCTCTTGCTCTGAACTCAAATGTCATGATGGTTTATAATATCAATTGTTACCCTTGCTATTTAGTCTTGGATTTATTATCTGTGATACCTGCAAAAGAATACATGTTAGTAACAACAAAGAAAGAGCAATTGAAAGGAAATAAATAAATATAAACAAAGAATGAAAAAGGAAGGTACTAGTCTATGTTAACATGTTACACTATATGCATTGAAAACAATTGTGGTAAATCCTAGCTAACAAATAAGTGGCTATGCGATTTATTGAGTTACTGGAATTATAGTTGATACACATTACTGTATAGTTGAAAATAGTAATATGTGATGTGGGTGGCACTCTTCGAAATTAAGGGTTGTTGGTTTCAATGCATAGTTCAATTGGATGGTTTGTTGGATTAGTGGATGGTGCGTACTAAAAAATTGAATTAATTTGAGTGTGGAGGTGACGTGCATTTACTGCACGTCACCCCTACTCCCTCCACTGGTCGCCACCCTAGTTGGGATATTGATTAATTGGGTTTTGCTGGGGTTATGCTCCGACTTTAAAGCAGAGAGGAACCACTCGACCAATTCATGTTTTAAGGTGTTTTGATTACAGGTATGTCTTCTTTTTTCCATCCATGAGTCTTCTCTAGTTATGAAATGGATATTGGCTTGGATGTATTGGTTTGTTATTTCCTTGTGTATGGAAACTGTGTGAAATTGTGATTCTTTTGGAATGAATTGTTGGTGGCTTTCTCTATGATAATGTTTGAAGTTACAGTGTATTGGGTTGTTCTGAGTATTAGCAGCTATAAAGGCTCTCTGTCAAGCTTGTCTTTTTAGTGGAGGGTTCCATTTGGTCTAGACTAGACAACTACCTTCACATATTGTATCACCATACCCATTCTTGTCTCTTATGGGGTTTTAATGAGTTTGAAACACCCTGTGCCACTGCACATTATTCACTTGGGTATTGGGGTTACTTCATGCTTCCATTAGTCATGCAGTGGGTTATATTTCCTCTTCTCGGCTCTGTTTTCACCACATCATTGTAGTTGGATGACTGGGAGAGCCACAGGGTTTATACCCCATGTGTGCTAAGTATCGTTACATGGATCAAATGGAGCTTTTCTCCTTTGTTCATAGCTTCTCTTGTCCCAAGATTTGTCACCCTGTACACGAAGTAAATTGTGGTATTCTCTGCGTGTATGTCATTGGTCTCAGAGGTTTTCACCATTGAGACGAGTCGACTCTAGCCTCCTTGGGTTGGTTCACAGAGTAAACCCTTGACTCCTAAAGACCAAGGGTTGATAGAGAATATCATTGTGGCCTGTCGGGTTACTATTTTTTTTTATGGATTGGTGTGTATTGTCGACAAAACTAATTATTGGCTCGCCCATTAATTATGTGACAATGGTGTTGGTTTTGGTATCTAGTCACTTCGCATATGATTATAATGGATAATATCAGCATGGTTAATCAAATAAATCAAATACATAGTCATTGTCCTTGTGTTTTATGAATTGATAACCCAACACAAATTTTTATTTGAGTAAGTCACAACGTCGATTCATGTCGATGTGTGGGTATGTGTGACGTTCCCACAACATGTTAGGTCGGGTTGTTGATTATTATGATTGAGTGTTTAATTGCCATGAGATTATTGCAATCAAGGTGTTATGGTATGGCTGCCCACTGTGTATGCTATGGATATTTTTTTGGTTGCGCACTCAGAGATAGTCACAGAGTTTCTAGCATGGCTTGTTGCAATTTGATTAATGGTATTATGAGGTCAGGTATACTGTTGTTTCCTCGTTGTGTTGGATGGATAACCCATCATTTTAAATGTTTAGAGTAAAAAAATTGGAACTGTACAGTAAAAAAAATACACTTGCGTTTTGTCGAATGGTTGTATATTTCACAACATAGCGAGAGTTGAAGTGGTGATTGTTGTCTGCATGTTTAAATGGAAAGCTAGGATCTTTACAAAATAAATCTGGATCATTGTGTCGACTATCCACTATGTATGTTAAATTAATGTCATGCATTTTAAACAGTGACAGGCACGAGTGCTGTGACAGTGTAACCGCATTGCAATTTAATTTGAAGGACAGAATCGAGCATGATTTTTATGTTTGCATTTGATGAGAAAAGTGGAAGTAATTGACTATATATTCATTTGGAAATTGATTAAATGTTAAATGGATAAATGAGGAAAACAAAGATCTCCTACAAATTGTTATGGAATGCATATTGTCTTGTTTAATAATAGTGTGTTAAATATTTGATTACGAACAACGAGCTAGCTAATACACAATAGTTGTTTATTGGGTCACAATGGTCCTTTGGTTGGTGTATTTCCTTTTACAAAATGGTTATTTGGATTACTTAGTTAATTTTATGAACAATACCTGCTCTCTTTCCCCACCATTATTTTGCTTTTTGCTAATTACAACCCCATCACCTTCCCATTTTCACTCCCTGTTCTAAGATTGATTACAGTCAAGAAGAATTATGTATTGAAGCAGTTGGAAGTAGCAGTGTCTTGATTGGACTGCAGTGATGTTTTCTTGGGTTTGCATTACAGTCGATTGTTGTTGTCTTTGAGAAGTAACCATGTTCTCCCCCTCCCCCCCCCTATCATATCATGTTTTTCTCAATACAACCCCTTGTATATCCCATAACCTTTTGTTCACCCCCTGTGTATTGACGAACGATTAAACAATTCGTATGGATTGGATTGCATGGGTTTGATATATTGCTGAGCCAAAATATATTTCATATTTTTAAAAGATTTATCATGTATGGTTATTTAAAAAACTATTTTCTAATAAATCAATCATACAAGGATGAGCTATTCAAATAAAAGGATGAAAACTGAGGCCTACTATGCCTCTATCAAAGAGAAAGTCGCTACTGCCCCTTCCGCATCCTCCAATAATTCTGGTAAATCCATGCCCTCTCACATGCATTGGAAGGATGATTGCTCTCATATGATCAGCGAGATGAGAATTAAGGATTCCACATAGCCTAAGGCAGGTTTAGAAGGACTAAAAGATGATAGCATCAACAAGGGAAAGATTGCCTCACAAACTAGAAAATATGGATTTTAAGTTTTTCTTTATTTATTGTTGATGACAATTGACTTTAGATTTTTGTATGGCATGCTTTTGGATATGTTAGTAATTTATTTTGGAAGTAATTGCAAACATTATTGAGATAAAATGTCAAATATTAATATGATGATGGGAGTCACAAGGAGATGTGTTTTGCTTAATTGACTAGTATGTTATGATTGCTAAGAACTAAAGGGAGTCACAAGGGGTCCCACCTACTAGTTATTATTTATTTATAACCCTTATTATGATTATTACTTTTCCCCCCTAACTAAAAATTTGGTTGAGTCTTTAGTTAACTTAACTAATTAGGTAGTTCAACTACCTCAACCAATTCTGATTTGCTTAAAGGCAAAAGGAAAGGGAGGAACAAGAGGAGGATAGAAATAGAAGCATACTAAGGTTTTCTCTTTGAGTTTATGTTGAGATAGTTCAGTTTTCATTCATTCATTAATTCATCACAAGCCTAATTCTCTTTTATGATAGCAGGGTATTATTGTAGACAACAACATTCAGGGCTGAATTACATCATTCAGACACTTGTTTTTCAGAGGTGTTGATCTATCTTTGATAGTCTGTGTAGACTTGTCTGTTTATGAATTAGTTTTCATGACTGACAAAGGCTATTGTGTAGAGTCGAGTGGGAAGCACTCTATGGCAAGACGATTTATCTTTTTAGAGTTCAGTTTTGGTTTTCTATCACAAGTCCTTTTGCATCTTCCATCGGGGATGTCTAAGTTTGACTTTGGTCCAAAATTTCTATATGAGATTTTGTAAAGAAAATGATTCTTTCGTGAATTGGAATGAAATAAAGGATTTCTTTATGTCTCATCTATATTCATTATCATCTTGGTGTCTTACTTCTATATTTACATTTGTTTTCAACAACTGTTATATTCAGAAAATTGTATTAAAATGATTTTTTCAGCAAGTTTTTATTTGTGAAAAAGACTAGCCTAAGCACTTGTAATTAATACTTGTGAATTATGATTTTATTTTTGATGGCTATAAAACTAGGGTGACATTCCCCTGTATTTTTATTTAGCCAAGAAAAACTTGAAAATGTTTGAGTAAGATCATTTCATATCTTTTCCTGAACAACGTGATTATTTGGGTCTTCTCCCGATCAACCATGAAACTTAGGAATGTCTGATGGTAACTTGGCAAGTATGACCGACCAATAAGGAGAATGCAATATAGGAACATTCAAAATCCTAGATAAATCTGGTAAATCCAAAGTAGCTAGAAACGACAACTGTCTGTTCACTTGAGGAAACTAGTAATTTTGAGGAGGTAATCTCGTAGGTATACCAATAGGACCATAAGCAGTTTGTAGATAGTTAGAGAGTCCTATCAAATTTAGTGGTGGAGGGTTTTGAGTCGAATAGCCAACATGAGTTGGTTTATTGGGTATGCTTCCTTAGAGAGAAGCATTGGAATGAAAATCTTGACCCTACGTAGGATTCATAGAACCTGGATATGGTTGCCTAGAATTAGAGGGTACAAAAGAATTAACTTGAATATTTTTCCCCCCAGGCAGTTGTTGATTGCCTTGGAAAGGAAAATTCCAAGGTTGAGACTATAATCTAGGAGTATACTTTCTATACACTGGGTTATGACCTCCAACTTGAGGTTTCCCCCCAACTTGAGATGGTCCCCCAACTTGAGTCTGACCTCCAATAGGAATTTGAAAACTAGAAGCGAAAGAATGACTTGTGCCTCCAACTTGATTGGAGCTACTGGGGCCAGGAAGATTATATCCTCCAGGTGAAGGTGGAGGAGGAAAATCTAGGCCCCCTGGAGAGAACCTGGGTAGGTGTAGGAAAAAAACTACTAGCAACATTATATCAAGGAGGAATAAAAATATTAGGCCCTCCGTATGGATTCTGGACAGGATTAGAAATAGAAGTATTTAGAGCATGATACCCAGGTGGAAGTGACAGACTTGATATAAGTGGTAGTGGTTTTCCAATAGGAGCTTGAGTGATTACCACACTTCTGACAGAAATAAGTGTAACTTGTGGGACCATGGTAGAGCTAGCGAGATGGAGAGGAAGAATTGTATGAGAACCAACCAACAATTGGTTTGAGACTGTGACAACATTACTGGTCGTGCTAGTAAAATGATACAAGGGTACTGTATAAGCAGTGGAAGTCATAGGTGTATGTGATTCCATAGGTTTATTAGAGGTCCTCTGTTGTAGATGACTCATTCCTATTTTTTCAAAAATATCTTGTCTTGAAGAGGTCCTCCAAAGAGAACGAACAAAGGCAGAAGAGATAGGATTAAAAATTCCAATAGTATGAACCGAAGTTCTAAACTACTCACTCTGAAAGAGTGGATCTTCTATGCCAAACTCTGTGTGAGGTCCAATAGGTATTCTAGTATAATCTTCTGCAACAATGTCTCCCGATGAATTTATCTGGAGCAAAAGTGGATCTTGTACAACACTCAGTAACAGATTTACATGAAGCATTGATTCCTCCAATGGAGTAGAACTTCCAATCTCATAGGCTACATCTTTATTGACTGCTTCTTCAGGAGAACCCTCTGGTGAGTTAGGAAGAAAAGGAGTGTACTCTTCCAGATCTTCCAGAGGCAACCCTTGCATCCTATGTGAACGACAAGGACCGATGTTGGACACACCAAATAAAGAATGAAATAAATCTATGGACAACTAGAGAAACAAACAACACTCACTAATAAAATCTAGATATCAAACACGCAAAAAAACATTCTTATTTTGAAGCCACTAGTTGGTGATGAAATCTAACGTCGCGAAATCAAGACAAGAAGGGGCTGGGATAAAGTGGGTGGAAAAGTTATGTTGACGACCTTCTTAATGCACTTACACCCTGGTGCAAGCTCTCACACATAATCATGGGTATACCCTCCAAGGAGCTCGAGTGAGTTTGGCCAATGTCAATTCAAGGTACCATGAAGACTTACCCCTCCAAAGTCACCTCGTTTAAAGACTCTAAAGAGATAGGCCACTAAGGTTACCAATTATGACAATGATTCTTGTTGAAGCAGTCGATAGTTTGATCCATGTGCAAGGGCAGGGTATCTAAGCCCAAAGTCAACTTG
Organism: Picea abies; assembly: GCA_900067695.1. Taxonomy (NCBI): domain Eukaryota; kingdom Viridiplantae; phylum Streptophyta; class Pinopsida; order Pinales; family Pinaceae; genus Picea; species Picea abies. The sequence goes on from CBVK0103112411.1 coordinate 13,116, forward strand.
AGAAGGTCCCCACAGGATTTTATTTTCAAGTGACCCCCAATAATATGCACAATCTCTACACTAAGACCAACAAAGCAAGGTGAGTAACTCTGTCATCCCTAATGCGACCTCGTGATTGACCCTTGTGTTAGAAGGGCTTCCCAGGACAAAATGTAGCAAGTGGATTTTTACTCTCCCTATCACAAGATACTATTGTGTGTTTTGATGCTTTGGAGAGTGTGCCTTACAACCTATTCCAAAGCACGATCCTATCTAATGTTGGTGTGTAAAAGTTCTAGAAAATAAAAGTTGCTAATATATTTTAAAATTACGTTGTATTTTAAAGGTTGTTGCTTACTCAAAAGGGAAACATTAATGAAACTGATGATGTATTTGACCTTGACCCAATAAAATGTAAGAAGAGATTACATGAAATCATTTAATTTGATGAACTCTAATTACAATAGGGAGAAGGCTTCCTTTTCAGAATAAAAAAGCTACAAAGCAAAATTTCTCAATCTTTGAATGATATGGATTCCAAATAATCAAAACCTACTAAATTTTCCAATTTTTCTCTTTTCAACAAATATTTGAATGAAAAAATTGTCTTACAAAGACTATTAAAAACAAGAATAAAATTCAGTCCTTTCCTTTTCAAATCAGAACAGAGACATAATCCAAAAATAAAGAATGGTCTAAGAAGACTAATGCACTCCCAACACTATTTCCTAAATCAAACTCACAATGCAAGCAAAAATGAAAAGATAAGAATTTTTTTTGTCGAATGCAGACGAAAATTGTTTCTTAATCAACAAAAATCCAAAACTTAAAATCAATCCAAAACTCAAAAGAAATCAAGAACGGCTTATCAAACAAGCACCCAGGAACAAAGCCTTGAGATTATACCCTTGCAATAAGAAGTAAAAGATGAAATTTACAAATCTTATGAAGAAGACTTTCAATACTTGAAAATCAATCAAATCCAGGCTTAAAATATGTAAACCAATCATTCACCAAAGATAAAAGTTCATCCCAAGCAGTAAAGACAAATCTGGGCAAAGAAAAGAAAATTTGACAGTCACTCCAACAATTACTACAAGAATCGTCGCAGGCTGCAAAAGGGTACAGTGCGATGATGTAGGATCATCGTAGGATGTAAATAAGGCATAGTGCGACATCATCACCATGGTATACATAAGCAGAGTGCAGTGTTGGCCCTTGACCAAGTTTTGGGAGACTCTTGATCATGTTGACCTATTTTGGGACTTCAACATCCTGTCGAAGGAGGAGCGCAAGATGAAGCAGAGATCACGGGATCTCGGACCACCTTTGGGACCTTTTTGGGTTTTTGGGAATATGTAACAAGAATGGGATGTTGGCCCATGGGTTTACCCATGTTTAGGCCTATTTTGTAATCTATAAATAGAAGTCTAGGAAATGTAAGAAAGTGCTAAGGAGCTAAGTGCTAATGAGATAAGAACCTATCGGCATCTATGTGATGTAGGCTAAGTGAAAGAAGGGTTTTTAAGTGATTTGTGCCTGTGTGAGACTTGCAGAGCTAAGTGCAAGTCACTGTAAGAAGTTGTGGATGACTTTGTGCTATAACGCGAGGAAGAAGGATCTAGCGAGCTGCACAGATCTTTTGTCCTGTGCGGAGTAAGGGTTTTGAGGCTCTGTGCTTGTAACCGATTGACTGAAGACAATAAAGAAGAAGAGTTGGTGGACGTATCCCTAGGGTGGGG
>CBVK0103112457.1:0-23666 GCA_900067695.1 Picea abies
AATTTGGATAAAAAGGATTATAATTGCACTATTACTGATTCACCCCCCTTCTTAGTAATCCAATAGGTATATCACCCATATTCAATGTTGCAAACCTATATACTTACACGGATGATGGAGCTGGAGGACTTGAAGATCAGAAGGAGATCCAGTGGAAAAAATAGATGCCTATAGCAGAAAATTTGCAGATGGAGTAGATTGTAGATCGATGAATTAGTAAGAAGATAAGGAGGAAAACATATTTTGAGTATTTGGTCAAATGGAAAGGATTCCCAATAGAAGATTCCAATTGGGTAAGCGAAGCGGATATCCAAAAGCATGGAAGGTCAATGCAGGAGCTCATGTACATGACTCCATGAATTTTTCAGCCAGAGGAGTATGATGCGGGAACATCGCTAGCAAAGCACGAACGAAGGACAACTAGAAGCACTAGCGCACATTTTGAAGAATTTTAAATTTTAAAGAAGGTGTATCATGCAAATATTTTGAAAGGAATTGTAATTAAAGAAAATCTTTAATTTTATGGAGCTGGATGATTTCATGAGGACATCAGAGAATGTAATTTATTTTAATAAAGTTGAGTACAGTATAGATTCGATGTGTTTGATCCTATTTGTCTGTCACAAATATTTATTGTAATAAATTATAGTAATTGATAGCTTTTGATTCGATAGGATAGCTCTACAGTAGTTGGAGGGAAGAGCTCGAAGAGACCCTCTTGTATAAAGCTTTGTATTGCTTCCTAGTAGAGGTTGTTGACACTCTATTTATTGATGGGATGCTGATAGTTGCAGTAGAAGTTGTTGAATCAGTGTATGAAAACATGCATATTTCAATTGAATGAATATAGCAGAGGAGCATTGTCCCAAATGTGTGGCGTTGTTGTGTTTATCTGAATGAATGAATGGTAGACTTTCTATTTATTTGAAGTTCTCTGTTATTTCTTTTTCTTGTGGTTATGGATGCATTTACATGATTGAATGTATGAATATGTAAAGATTTAGATAAGTTTCAATTGTTTCTTTTCTATGAGAAAGTGCAAGTGTGCATAGTGTCCGCAAGGAGTGCATTGACATATTCTGTTTCGAATCACGAGCTCAGAAGAGATAACGTGAAATTTATATGTGCAAGGAGTGCATACGAGCTCAGAAGAGATAACGTGAAATTTATATGTGCAAGGAGTGCATAACGTCCTCAAGGTGTGCATGACATAGTCCATTTTGACTCAAAAAGTTCTGGAGAGAAATCTTGAAGGAAGTTCGTTTGCAAGGATTGCGCGACAAAGTCTTCTGACTCAGAAGCTTAGAAAGGTTAGCGAGAGTTGTCCACAAAGAAGTGAAGTTGTTTAGGAGGACCTATTGCAATGCATGTATAGGCTGAAATTTGACTAAGTGTAGAAAATAGTATTCTAAGAAAGAAAGAGTTCGAGAAAGAACAAAGCTCGGGAGGAAGAGTGGCGAGAAATATTCAAAGGGGGGAGTCCTTTGAGGTTTCTCATAGTCAGGAAAGAGAGATTTGTTTAGGAGGAGTCGAGATCATTCCAGACTATTAGATATGAGAGAAGTTGCACGGAGGTTAACCATGAAGTGTTTCAGCATTTCAAAATTCAGAGAGATTTGTTTAGGAGGAGTCGAGATCATTCCAGACTATTAGATATGAGAGAAGTTGCACGGAGGTTAACCATGAAGTGTTTCAGCATTTCAAAATTCAGATCATTTCGAAGTGTTGAAAAGCGGGGTCACCAAAGTCATGAAATCATGAGGCAAATCCTAACCGTTGGTTGCGAGGAGACACATGGCAACGAATTAGAGAATCCAAGAGTCAGAGACCCAGATAAGTGGAGTGTGAAGTAAATGGAATTTCATGAAGTTGCAAAACCTGAAGCATAGCTGGACCATTAGATCCAGGGAGACACGTGGCAAAGACCCACAAATTCGAGGAAAAGTGTTTTGGAAGGAAACAAAGGTGGAGGTTGCAATATCGTCAGAATTCGAAGTTATGAAAGGATTGGCCCAAGGTTACAATCCGTGGTAACATTAAGAGAGGAGTATAGCGAGAGACTAGTACTCACAATCAGTATTGCCAAGCGCTGAAGAGCGGAGTTGCAAGTAGCCCGAACTTGCATGTGACATCAAGGGGACTTGTGTGTGTATTGATTGTTTAGGGTCTATTGAAGGTCCAAAGAACCAATTGGGTTCTAGGAGTTTGAAGATCAGAGACCTAGAGGTCACAGAATCCCCAGGAGGGAAGGGGGTTGTGCATCAATCATCATATTTTCCAACGGGATATAATTACTCCTTGAGGGCATCAACAAAGATTGCTCAAGTGGTTCATGTTCTGAATGTTACAAAATTTTCTTCGTTATTCCTCTCCCAGAAACCTCCCCACCAATATTTGACATGGGAAAGGGATTTAAGAAGTGCAAAGGTGATCTTTACATTGTCAAAATGTTTTTGAGTAGAATAATGCTCTAAAATATTTAACCATTTCTCCAAATAATTTGCATATATTTGGCATTCAAATAAAGGGATATCAAATTTAAATTGTACCTTGAAGGGTGTTGTACCTCTAAATTGGCCACTTGTTGAAGGTGTCTTGCTTGTCGTCAACAAACGTTCAAGGATCTAGGAGAAATTGTCCATCATATAGTTCCTTTGTCACACAAGGGATTCCTCAAGAAACATCTTGATAGGATATCTGACATTGTCATCTCTCCTTTCCCTCGTCATGGGGGGGCACTTGGTCTAGTGAGAGCAATCATCTTCTAGTGAAACTAGCTCGAAACCGAACTCTTTATAGTCTAACCTTGTCAAGGACATGCACATAGGAACAAAAAAGAACAAAATGCTCTCATACCACTTGTCCAAATTGTATAAAGAAAAAAATGAAACACACACATAATTATATCAAATAGCATAGTAGTACAATGAAAACCCAACTTCTATTAATGAATAAAATAGAGGAATATTTTAGAACACAAATTGGCTAGAATGGTTGTAGCTTATCTCTGAAGAGAGAGAGATGGAGGCTACTTTCATTCACAAAAAGTTAATACAAGAGGCCAAAAAGATGGCCTTTTAACATAAAACAAGAACCCTAAAGGCCCAAAAACCCTAAATCTCGAAGGCAAAGCACCAAAAAATATTTTGAAATACCAAAAATATATTTATACCAAAAACACATTTTTGGGTGTTAGTTTCTACATCAACTTTCTGGGAATGTAACTTTCGCATAAAATCTTTGTTTGGTGCTTATTAGATCATCGAAAATTTCTAACTAAGGACAACAATAAACCAATATGGTTTGTCTCTGCCAAAGTTAAATCTAGGTTAGGATTGCTTGTCTAAAAATCTAGTAAAGGGCCTCAAAATGGACCAACAAATCCTATAAAATCATAATAAGACTTCTGAGATGGAGAACCATCTCGATTCAGTGGAAGAGGTGGGTGGTCACCAATATCCAATTGGATCACCATATCGACAACCTCATTACTAGGAAATATTTCAAGGAAGACAAGAATATCAATATGAACATTATCAAGGAAGAAGAAACAATACTCATAAATATTCTTGGAATAGGGAATAAAAAAACCATTATTCAACGAGATATTATTAGAGATGAACAACTACTACAAATTGGAGAAGCTTCAACAACAATACATGGAATAAAGGGTAAGAAAATTATGCAGCAACTAGCCATTGTCATGCTCGATATTATTAATATATAAATAAATAATAATGATAGGTCATGAATATAATAATTATCCTAAAGTGGTTATAATAAGTACTTATATAAATAAATTATAATAGAAAATAATAATAAAGAAGTATATAATAATTATCCTAAAGGCGTCATAATAAGTACTTATTATGGATATTTGGTAATAAAATAAAATGGTAATGGTAATTGATGGAGAAACCTTATAATATAATAGATAATTAAATAATGGACCATAGGGATTGAGTTCTTTACCATAGATGGACTCTATATAGGGAAAAAAATGAGAAAATGACATATGTCTTTTGGTTGAGCTATAGAGAGGACAAGATTAAGGAATAATTGACATAGTACTAGATTGAGGGCTAGGGGGTGACCTACTACTAAATATTTAAGTAGAAAGGTATATGGTTGGGTGGATATTTGTCCCTCACTCTTTGTTGCAATTGTCAGATCAAGGTATCGCTAGAATCTCTAGTTCCCATACTATAGGTATATTGGTTTCTTCACCACATTTGAAAATCATATATATAAAGAGAACTCACTTAGATCTGAAAATTATCTAGAAGTACAATCAATGATGAATTTAAAATATATATAGATATGGTTATACATTGATGAGTAAAAGATATTTCCTAATCAAATTTGTGTTCCTTAAGTCAACCTAGATCTAAAATCTCGCAATATTGATATAAAGGCTTGTAGATAAGATCTAAAATCTGGAAATATTGATATACAAGCTAGAATATATCTACTCATCACAAGTTTAGTCATCTATGCATTCAATGAACTATTGTTTAATCAAGAATTAATTCTATAATTGAGTATTTTTTTTTACTAAGACTTGAAGGGATAAAATCTATGATGATGATGGTGTATCCATTATTTTTTATGTCTTTTACGTCAAATCTGTTGACAAATCATTATTTTTTATGTCTTTTACATCAAATCTGTTGACAAATCGACTGCCTTAAAAAAATACAACTTTGTAAAGGGATCATAGAAGCACCTACTTGAAGGCTTGGTTCTATAGATTTGATGACATGGCTCCTCAGTTTTGTGCCCATCAATATCAATCAAGGAAATCTTTGAAAGTATTAGTGATGCAACTTTTCTAAGGGGGTTGTGGCTTTAATATGGTTGCATGTAGTAATTTTGACTCCCTCCCATAGTTTTTAGAAGCTGATTCAAAAATATTTTTGCAGTTGTTTCATCTCTATTCTTCAAGGAAAAATAGTCTCGCTAATCCGGTAAGTATGCAATCTATCTACTGCTAAGAAAATGAAATTTAGGGTTTTTGGGTAGAAGAGGTAATGCGTGGATTCAATAAGACATTAGGTGGTTTCCTACAAAGAGAAGATAACAAGGAAATAGACTCCAAGATCGAGAAATACAAGCACCAAGCACACAATTTTGAAAGATTCAGTCATTCATAGAGCCCCGTCTCTACCCCCACCTCCTTCGCTAAAATTCACATGATATATGTTTTTATGGACCATTAATTCCTTCCAATTCATGTTCTCTGTCTATCCGCCTTTCTTGTCAAGAAAGACAAGAAGAGGGTAAGGTCTAGTATTGCATAATTTTAGCAGTTATACTGTTTACCATGTTTTGTTTGAGATGCATAGGAAATATGGAGAGTAGGTTGGATGTTCTACATTGGCCTATCTAGACAAACACTATTGTTAAGGAAAATGAATTAGTTACATTTGTAGTTAATTAGTTTGTTTATAGTTATAGGAGTTGGTAAACTTTCATAATGTATTTGTAATTATATTGTAATTATAAGTTTCATATTAATATCCAGAACACATCAATGTGTTTTTTTGGTGTGTTGCATCAATTTTGTTTTTGCTTAATCTTTTACATGGTATCAGAGCGGTCTAGACCTCAGTCCATCACTGGACGACCCAGGGACCTAAGGATATGGAAGTCACTTCCGTTGAGAGAAGAGAAATCGATCTTGAAATTGTGGTTGCATAGCAGAGTAGATAAGTCACTCTATATATATATATATATATATATATATATATATATATATATATATATATATATATATATATATATATAAATAAAGAAACCGATTCACAGAGCACAAAAGGGTGCCAAAGTTAGTAGCAAAGCAGATCCTCCCATGAATGAAAGAGGAAAAATGAGCATGAAAGTTTGGATGTTATGCCACTTCTCTCACGAAGGAAAAAAGAAACAAATGACGACCGAACAAGCCCAGAACGAAAACCCAGAAGAAGAAAAACAAGAGAACAAAAATAATAAGAGCATTAATATCAATAATGGCGACAGTGAGGGGTATGGCATTGATGTGGCATCGCGCAAGAGTTTCAAAGTGAATTGCGGAAGAAACCTTGGATGAGAGGGTTAAGAAGAAGGTTGCTCAATATTGAATTCGGTGGTGATTTGGTGAGAAGGAAATTAGGTTTTTTCTTTTATTTTTTAACATCCTTGCCAATTGTATTTAAATGTGCTCAAAATACAGAGACATTGGTTTGGATATAGATTAGAAGTAAGTTATTATTTATTTCGGGCATTCTTAAAAGAGAAAAATTCTTATGTGAGATTTGAGATATTGAGTATTAAGAAGGATTCAAAGTTATTAAAAAAAATGTTGAGAGTCTATTCATATTAAGTTATTCATATTAAGTTAAAGTATAATTACATCAAATAAAAATTTATGTTATAATAAGTTGAGAGTGACTATATAAGATAAGTCAGAAAAGGTTGTGAGTTTAATGGTGTAACTAGTCTATTTATGTCAATGTCAAAGGAAAATTAAATTTATGGAACATGTTAAAGGTTTTCATGTTGATGTAAAGATTTGCTAAAGTATTTGGAATTAGTATTGATAATAGTTATATTGAGATTCACGACCTCAAAACGAAGTTGATGTAATTTTGTTAGAATTATCAAAGTTAATGTAATTTTGTTAGAATTCGCAACTCTAACAAATGAAAAGAGAATATGGAAATCCAAGACGAAGGTAAATTCAAGGGGAAAAAGCATGGTGATGAGATTTATTTTGACATTTATAAAGAAAGTTGAAAAGAGAGAAGCAAGTTTAGTGAATCGAAGAATAATATTCGAGCTAGGCCAGCTAGACGAGGAATAGTTGCCATGGAGAAAAATTCGAAGATTGAGGCTTGTTGAAGAAGTATCGCTGAGCCCTTTTGTGGACAACGTTTCAACATTATTGAGAAATAAAAATTGCATGGAGAAAACCTCAGAAAGGGCAGATACATAAAAATAAAAATTGCATGGAGAAAACCTCAGAAAGGGCAGATACATAAATAAAAATGGAGAAGAACACAAAGATTGAATGAAACACACCACACAACACATTGATTGTTATGGATATTAATATGAAACGTATAGCTACAATATGGTTATAAATACGTTATCGAGGTTTACCAACTCCTGTAATAGTAAACATACAAATAAACTGCAGATGCAACTAATTCATTTTCCTTAACACTCCCCCTTAATTACATCCTCTAAAAACCATCACTATCACCAACTTCCCATCCTTAATCATAATTTGACACTCCCCCTTAAACATAACTGGAAGAAACCTTCGATGAGAGGGTTAAGAAGAAGGTTTCTCGATATTGAATTCGGTGGTGATTTGTGAGAAGGAAATTAGGTTTTTTCTTTTATTTCTTAAAATCCATGTGAATTGTATTTAAATGTGTTGAAAATATAGACATTAATTTGGATATAGATTAAAAGTAAATTATTATTTATTTTGGGCATTCTTAAAAGGGAAAAAAGATTAAAAGTAAATTATTATTTATTTTGGGCATTCTTAAAAGGGAAAAATTCTTATGTGGGATTTGAGTTATTGAGTATGTCCTTAAGATAGATTCAAAGTTATAAAAACAAAATGTTGAGAGTCTATTCATATTAATTTAATGTCTAGTTACATCAAAGACAGATTTATGTTATGATAAGTTGAGAGTGACTATATAAGATAGGTCACAAAAGGTTGTGAGTTTAATGGTGTAACTAGTCTATTCATGTCAATGTCAAAGGTAAGTTGTATTTGTAATCTGGCAAGTTGTATTCCCAAAATATTTATTAAGCCCCGAGTCAGAGCTACGTAAGTGTGTGAGAGATGATACATCAAGTTGTGGAATGAACCATTGGGTATGTACTAGGGTGTTAGTAAGTGTATTTGTATTTAAGTTAATCTCAGTGTTGGTTGAGACCAAGTTATGTTTAAGGGGGAGTGTTAAGGAAAATGAATTAGTTACATCCATAGTTAATTAGTGTGTTTACTTGGTAAACCTCCATAATGTATTTGTAACCATATTGTAACTATACTTTTCATATTAATATCCAGAACACATCAATGTGTTGTGTGGTGTGGTGCTACTTATATTTTTACAACTATTAATATCAATGGAAAATGATGCTGAAGGGACAATTATCAGGCCAATATCATATATATTTTTACAACTATTAATATCCATGGAAAATGCTGCTCAAGGGACAATTATCAGGCCAATATCCTCAATTTTGTGCGGTGGACACCTACTAGTATCACAGTTCCTTCAATACGTTAGGTTCCTAGCTGGATCTGTTACTCGAAACGCCTTTTTTTTTACTTCCATGAATATTTCCCAACCGACCCATAATATATTTCCATGAATAATTCCGAACTGACCCATAATATATTTCAAGGCCAATTAGTGGGAGAAATATGAAGAGATTTCTCCCACAAAGCTAATGTGAAGAAAGGGCTGTGGTCTAACTCTACACTCAAGGAATATATAGACAAGGATGGCATTGGAGGCAACTGGCTTGCTCTACCCAGAATGTTGGTATGGTGTCCTTTACGTATCAATAAATTTATTCTGAAATCCAATAGATCCACTGCATGTTTTAATTTTTTGTCGTTGTCTATAAGTAGGTTTTAATATTGAGGCCATACTAACATTCGTCTAGACCACCACCATCTGATGAAGCTCCATGAGTTCGTTTTCACTGTGCTTAGATTATCTATAGGAAGAATATTTATAGGGTTTAGATTTTTTTAAGATATTGTGTAAAGGCTGCTGAGGTGAGTGCAATTAAAACAAATAAGCGGTGTGACCAATGAAAGCAATAACTTATCTAACAATTGGCATCGGCCTTGGATTTAGTAGTTCCTGAAAACAAATCTGCAAAACAGAAACGAATTGCAGGACAGAGGAAGAATAAACGTTCTGCAGTTAACTAAACAATCACGCAGAAAATCGCGGAGCTAATGGCGGAGCAAATCGCGAGCTCAACTTATTCATCTAACAGTTCCAACAGAGTGATATTAATTGGAGCAAGTGACGGGCTCATAAAGAAAAAAAATAACGATAAGCCTGCAGTAAAAAGCATGGTGCGTTATGGATATCGTGGGGACTATTAGTTAACAACATTTCAAGCATAGTATCAATCTCTATTAATCTGCGGATGCAAAATTATCATCTAGATTAGGCTCCGGGCCATTAGAACATGGTCCTGTGTGGCGGTTTTAAACTACAATTGAATAAAACACTCAGACATTATGCAGAGTGTGATCTCAAGAGTCGTACCTTAAATGGAAGAAACAGATACTTTTTCGAGCGTTTGCAGCACTAATTCTCGTCTTCTTTACTACTTGGAATAGAAAAGGGTTCAATAAGCTCTTGTTACTTGGATGTGAAGGCACTTCCACTGATTAAAGAAGGTTAAAGAGGCCTGGATTGTGTCATCTTCTATGGATTCAACTACAATATTTTCCTATAGAAATAAAATTCAAAAAGCTAATTCTGATTCTCATATCACATTCTGGTCTTCACAACTGGCGCCCACAATTGTTTAGCCAAGAGAGACACCTCGTTTATTGTTGTGCAGACACAACACCACCGTCTATGTGTAATTATTGCTTCCTGCAATTGTTAGTGTTTATATTCAACACGCTATGTATATATACATATGTACATGATCCTCTCTAAAGTTTTCATTTCAAACATAATTTCTCCATACCTCTTAAACTCCAATTCATCCTCCTCTCGAAATTGTGTCAACCATCTGCCTCCGCGTCCACCGTTTATATTCAACAGGATATGTATATATTATCCGTATCTGTAGATTAAAATTTTTTTGGGGATATTTATCGGAAATTGGGTTAGAAATTATTGGATTGGTAGATTTAAGTGATTATTTCTGTAAAATCCGAGTACCCTGAGTTTTTCAGCATACTGAATCTATTTCTGCATTCAGAAATGAATTCTAAACAACAAAAAACAGTGAGTATAAATTTATATCACTTGATTCAAGGAAAAAATCATTCCGTAGAACAGCTAGCCAAAGCCTATTATCCGTATGTATATGATCCTCTCTAAAGTTTTCATTTCAAACATAATTTCTCCAGAACTCTAAAACTCCAATTCATCCTCCTCTGGAAATTGTGTCAACCATCATGCCTGGGCGTCCACTATTTATATTCAACAGGCTATGTATATTCTGGGGATATTTGCACGAAATCTTGGGAGAAATTGTTGGATTAGTAGATTTAAGTGATTATAGCATACTGAATCTATTTCTGCATTCAAAAATGAATTCTAAACAACAAAACATAGTGATTCGTGTACCAAAAAAATCATTTAATAGAACAGCTAACCAATGCCTAAAGTTTTTATTTCAAACATAATTTCTCCAGACCTCTAAAACTCCAATTCATCCTCCTCTGGAAATTGTGTCAACCATCCTGCCTCCACTGTTTATATTCAACAGGCTATGTATATATTATCAGTAGGCTAAAATATTTTCCAGAGATATTTACCTGAAATCCGGCAAAAAATTGTTGGATTCTTAGATTTAAGTGATTATTTTTTTAAAATCCCAGTGCCATGAGAATTTTTCAGCATCCTGAATCTATTTCTACATTCAAAAATAAATTCTAAACAACAAAAAATAGTGATTCATATAAATTTATATTAAAAACTCATTTAGTAGAACAACTAACCAAAACCTATTATCATTTCATTTCAAACATAATTTCTCCGAAACTCTAAAACTCCAATTCATCCTCCTCTAGAAAATGTGTCAACCATCTTGCTTCCGCCTCCACCGCTACTCAATGGTACGAGGTCTTCATAAACCATCGTGGCGTTGATGTCAAGAAAACCTTCGCCTTCTACAAAAAGGATTGACGTCCTTTCTGATGAAGATGAATTACAACCGGAATATAATGTGTCTTTCATAAATGAAAGATGATATTAGAAACGCCTCCATCCATGTAACGATATTCTCTCCCCGATACGTTGGATCATATTGGTGCCTAGAAGAAATCTTACTGACGCTGGAGTCAAAGGATCCCATCATTCCTGTGTTTTACGGTGTCAAGCCTGCTGAGGTTCGTGGACGCAAGATAAATATGGAAATCATGCGTAATCCCTAAAGATAATGGCGGAGAAGAAACTCGGCAAGGGAGGCTGCAATGACTCAAACAGTATTGAAAAATGGGGAAATTCACTTTTACAGGTTGCAGGCAATACCGATTTCGGGCTGGAGGTTTACACTGGCGAGAAGTTGGAGTTGGAACTGCTAGATAAGCTAGTTGAACATCTATCGAAAATGGTGAAAAAAAAACAGACTTACAGTTCGTGGCCGAATATCCAATAGGTTTGAATTACAAGCTGTTAAATTTTGAGAATACAGTCCTGTTTCCAGTATTATTTCCCGAAGTATGATACCAACCTGATATGTTGTTGCTCTCTTTTTCGCTGATTCTCTTTTCTTATGATAAAATCCGCTAAATATCCATCACCTAGTAAAATCTTCTAAATATCTTATCACAATCGTACATACTGGCATTTAGGCAACAATGTTGTTAAAATATGATCAATCTCTTCAGTTTAAGAGGATTTTGAAGTAGTGTCTTCATTAATGCCCCATACGATGTAGAAATTTGACATCCATATGTTTGTTTCGTTGTTGGCATTGAATTCCCGAATTTCAATTACTCACAAAATAGAGATTGGATCCATCAGGCTCATACCAGTTGTATATAGCATACACTGAAGCATACCAATAAACTAGACTCTTTGTTAAGACATGTTTTTAATGGTAAGTAATTGATATAAAAAGTTCATTTTTATTTCTCAAACTCATATCTACTTTGTTTCGGGCTCAACACTACCAATTAAAGATTAAAAAGATACCCCTGTAATTTATGAGAAATTCCTCGATACTATCAGCATTATTGATAAATGGCAACATTGTTAATCCAATATTAGTTGATATTTGAGCTACACTCACAATTATTTTGATACCGCAACAACATCTGCAAAATATTAGGGAATAGAATTAGCAAAGAGGTCCATGGTTCAAGCTCCAAGATTTGGTGATTTTATGCTAGTTTGTTACCTCAAAAATTATGCTAGTTTGTTACCTCATTTGTATTGGAAATATTAATCACAAGTCAGTGTGCTTTAAGTCTCCTCAGACTTGTCACTCCAAGTTTCAAGTTGGTGATCTCTACTTTTAAGCAAACTCACTTTTGTTAGTGAGCAAGTAGGGGATTTATTTAATGAGGAGATCTTTATCTATCTTTATCTTTTTAAGATAGATAGAATTGAGTAGTATTTATTGATGTCTTTATTGTTGAGTCATTATTATTTCTAGAGGAAGTTTGTCTTATTTATATATGTACAAGTTTGTAAGTAGTCGATAGACAAAAAGGTAGAGAGAACACAGTCGTGAGTTAGCAAGCAACAACAAATATGAGAAGTATGAGAAGTCTAAGAGCTCAAGCTTTGTGTTTTGTAAGTTGCACAAGTTGTTTAGAAGTTGTTGGAGCCAAGGATCAACATAGTATTGTATTATGTATTAGCATGTAGCACTGAAGTTCTTAATATATATCAAGTATTTTGTGTGTTGACAAATTCATGAGTATTTATGAGTTTTGTAATCTTTGTTAGTTCATGTGCTAAAGAGTATCACATTATCAAGAAATCATTTTGTTTAGTGTTGTTATCACAACACAACCAGTCTATAAGTAAGTCTTGAAAGTTAGTGATGAAGAATTTCACTGTGCAGTCTTTGTAATTGCACTAGGCACAGTCTGTCTATGTGCTATAGATCTTAGATACTATATGAGAGCACGTTATATCATAGCGGGTTCTATCAGAGCAGGTTTATGAAAGTAAGTTTATTAGAACAAGTTTATCAAAGCAACAACTCTATTGTAAGGTAAAATATGGATTCTACTTCAAATCTGCAACCTCCCACTTTCACAGGAAAAAATTATGAGTCATGGTCCTTAACCATGAAGGATTTATTTTGGGGTCAATATGTATGAGAGATAGTCGAGAATGACTATGTGAAACTAGGCAACATACAATGCCCTCACACAAGCTGAGAATGATACTTTAAAAGATCAAAGAAAGAAGGATGGAAAGATGATGTTTTACATACATCAAGCCATGCATGAAATCATACTCCCAAGATTTTCATTAGCAAAGCAAGCCAAGGAAGCATAGGACATATTACAAACCTCTTATCAAGGTATGTACAAAGTCAAGACTTCAAAACTACAAATTCTTAGAAGATATTTTGAAACTTTGTTCAAGACTTCAAAACTACAAATTCTTAGAAGATATTTTGAAACTTTGTCAATGAAAGACTCAGATTCAATAAATTCATTTTACACCCATGTTATTGGCCTGATAAATCATATTAAGTCTCGTGGAGAAACCATAGATGATAGAAAGGTTGTGGTACTTAGGAGGATTCCTCGTAAATTTGCTACGCTTGTTGTGACTCTGGAAGAGAGCAAAGACATGAGTTAGTTTAGTCTAGATGAACTGCAAGCTTCCCTCATTAATCATGAACACAAATTAATAGGTCAAATATGTCATTAGAGAATGCATTTTCCATGCAGTCATCTATAAGTCGTGGAAGATGAAGGGGGAGAGCTAACTCTAGAGGTAGAGGAAGAAGTTCTATTAGAGGTGGACGCAGTAGCAATGCTGCAATTACTGGTGGAAGAGGTCAAAATCCAAATACCAGTCAATCAAGTAATCGGAAATTTGATAAATCAAAGATTCAATGTCATTACTATAAAAAATATAGACATTATGCATATGAGTGTGGAAAGAGACAATATAATCAGAACAAGCAAGGTCAAGATCATTCACACAACGCAAACAATCCCTCCAGCCCTATGTTTATGGTGCGTGTTGAAGCAATGCCTATAGTCTCACCAGTTGAATGCAATGTTTCTCAAGAAATTCCTTTTTATTTATGGTATCTACATTCAGGCTGTAGTAATCACATGATAGGAAACCTAGAGTTGTTTTCTAGTTTGGATAAGTCATTCCAAACTAAGGTTACACTTGGAACATATATCCAAGTCATTGTCTTAGGAAAATGCAGTATTAACATTTTAACTAAGTAGGGGGAGCGAAACGTTATGCCTGATGTATATTATTTTTCTGGTTTGAAGTAGAGTTTTATGAGTACAAGACAATTGTTACAAAAGGGATACAAAACCTACATGGAAGATAATCATTGTGTGATTATGGATAGATATCCAAGCAACCAACTTATTGAAAAAATTCAAATGACAAGTAACATTATGTTTCCATTGACATTGAAGCTAGCCATAAAGAGAAAAACAACGCAAGTTGTCGGCAAAGAAAAATATGTGTATTCAGACACTTCATTCAAAGTAGAAAGTGAAGAACTAAGTGCACACAGTTCTAAAGAAGGAAAATTTAGTGTGCGTAGTTTTAAGAAACACGGCACAGAGTTGCAGGCAACATTCCACTCTGAAGTGCAGGATGATCCTTGGTTATGGCATTTCATATTTGGACGCTTAAACTTTGGAGGTCTAAATATTCTACACACAAAGGATATGGTAAAAGTTTTTCCATTGATTGAAAAACCAGAAATAATATGTGAAGGCTTCATCTTTAGAAAGAAACATAGAGAGTCATTTCCAGCTGGCAAGTCAGATAGAGGGAAAAATCCACTAGAAATTGTACATTTAGACATTTTTGGACCAATGCAAACACCATCCATAGCAGGAACTACATATTTTTTTACATTTATTGATGATTTCTCAAGAAAAACATGGATTTATTTCTTAAAACATAAATTTGAGGCATTGGGTAGTTTTCAGCAGTTCAAATCACTCGTGGAGAAGCAGAGTAATTATTACATCAATTTTCTAAGAACTGATAGAGGAGGTGAATATATTTCAAGAGATTCTTAGAACTTTTGTAAAGTTCATGGCATCTACAAGCAATTCAATGCACGATATACACCATAGCAGAATGGTGTGAGAGAGAGGAAGAACTGAACCATCATGGAAATGGCACGCAATATGTTGGCAGCCAAACATTTGTCAAATGAGTATTGGGATGAGGTAGTAGAAATTGCAGTATACATCATGAACAAATGTTTGACAAAGAGTGTGAAGAACAAAGTTCCTCAAGAATCCTGGACATGTATGAAGCATAATGTGGTGCACTTAAAAGTTTTGGGTTGTGTCACATACACACATGTTCTAGATGAGTTGAGAAAGAAGTTGGATAACAAAGGACAAAATGTATTTTTGTTGGATATTCTGAAGATACAAAAGCATACAAGTTGTATGATCTTATTGCAAGGAAAGTCATAATCAGTCGCTATGTTCAATTCGTGAAGAATGAAGCATGGGATGGAAGCATAGAAAAGACAGTCAGAATTATTGATCTTATTGGGCATGATGACATAGAAGATGAAGTGGTTCAAACACCATGTAAAAGTCAGTGCATAGTTCCTTCTCCACCTAAAACTGCAACACGAATCAAACTACTCTAGTGAGATCTGCAAGTGCGCATTCCACACCTAGAGTGCAACGCACACCAAAAAGAAGTCCAAGTAGTTCTACATATCCAGATACAACATTAGCAAGTCTATTACCAATAAATACAAGAATTCTGCATGACATCTATAATGGTGACACAACCAATTCATTTCCATTTTTTGCGTTGTTTTCACAAATAGATAATCCATTAATGTTTGAACAAGATGTCAAAGATAAGTGTCAAGTGGATTTATAAAACCAAGAAAGATGCAGATGGAAATGTACAGAAGCACAAGGCAAGGTTAGTTGGAAGAGGTTTTACACAACAACCTGGAATTGATTTCAATGAAACATTTGTGCCAGTTGCGCGCATGGACACAGTCAAAACTGTGTTGGTCATTGTTGTGCAGAACAAATGGCATGCTTATCAAATGGATGTAAAGTTAGAAATTTTGAATGGACATTTGGAAGAAGAAGTGTATGTGGAACAACCACAAGGCTATGAGGTTCCACGACATTAAAACAAAGTATACATGTTGAAGAAAGTAATGTATGGATTAAAGAAAGCTCCTAGAGCTTGGTACAATAGCATAGATTCCTATGTTACTTAGAATGGATTTCAAATAAGCGAATGTGAGCCAACTCTATACATCAAAGAAAATCCACAAGGTAATATGTTGATTGTTTGCTTATATGTAGATGATTTGATTTTTACAGGTGATTTTGTCATAGAATAATTTATTTCAGTCATGAAGCATGAATTTGAAATGACTGATTTGGGGATTATGAGATATTTTTTGGGTATTGAAGTTCACTAGTGCAAATTTGGTATATTTATTTCACAATCTAAGTATGCGCATGAAATTTTGAAAAGATTGAACATGATAAATTCCAAAGCAACTCCAACACTAGTCATAATAGGATTGAAGTTAAGCAAGGAAGATGAAGGGTCCAAGGTGGATCCCACAATGTTTAAAAGAATGGTAGGAATTCTTATGTATATGATAGCGACAAGACCTGATATTATGTATGGAGTGAGCCTGATTTCAAGGCTCATGGAAACTCCAAAAGAATCTCGTTGGAAGGTAGGGAAGATAATTATGAGATATGTGAATGGAACAAAATATTTTGGCATAATGTATTCTACTTTAGAAAATTTTAAACTTATTAGATACACTGACAGTGATTGTGGAGGCAGCATAGATGACAAGAAAAGTACATTTGGGTACACATTTCATTTTGGAATAGGTATAGTGTCATGGGCATCAAGTAAGCAACCCATTGTGACTCTTTATTCAACAGAAGTTGAGTATGTCACAACTACAAGTACAACTTGTCAAGCAGCTTGGATGAGAAGAATGTAAACATATTTGTTGCACGAACAACATGAACCAACTATAGTATTTTGTGACAACAATTCAACCATAATGTTATCAAAGAATCATGTGTTTCACAAGAAACCCAAACATATTGACACAAGTTATCATTTTATCAGAGAATTAGTGAATAAAAAATAATTTTGTTTTGAATTTTGCAGGTCAAAAGAACAAGTCACAAATAAATTTACAAAAGCTTTGGCAATGAACACTTTTCAGAAACTGCGCAGTTGTCTAGGAGTTGGCGTAGTAACAAATGTATGACAATTCATGTCAATTTCAATTTTGATGTAACTTTTGTATTTTGTAAACACACCTACTTATAATTAAGGGGGAGTGTTGAAAATATTAATTACAAGTCAGTGTTCTTTAAGTATTCACTGAGTTGGTTAGTCAATCAGTCAGTGTGCAAGTTTCAAGTTCATGAGCTCTACGTTTACGCAAACTCAATTTTGTCAGTCAACAAGCAAGGGAGTTATTTAATGAGCCGATCTTTATCTTTCTTGATCTTTGTTAAGTAGATAGAAGTCAGTCATATTTATTGGCGTATTTATTGCTTGAGTTAGTTTTACTTCTACAAGAAGTTTCAATATTATCTATATATGTCCAAGAAAGTAATTATTCAATAGACACAAAGGTAGAGATAACAGAGTCGTGAGATAGAAAGAAACAACAATTGTGAGAAGTCTGAGAAGTCTAAGAGCTCAATATCTGTGTTTTGTAAGTTGCAAAAGTTATTCAGAAGTTGTTGGAGCCAAGGATCAACACAATATTGTATTATGTATTAGCATGCAACACCAAAGTTCTTAATATATATCAAGTATTTTGTGTGTTGACAAATACATGAGTATTTATGAGTTTTGTAATCTTTGTGAGATCATGTGTTAAAGAGTAGCACAGTGTCAAGAAATCATTTTGTTTAGTGTTATCACAACACGTAGTATATTAAGCAGTCTGTAAACTATGTGGTAAGTCCTGAGAGTTAGTGATGAAGAATTTCACTACGCCGTCTTTGTAACTGCACTACAGAGAGTTTGTTTGTGTGTTGTAGATATGAGAATTTGATCAAAATGCTCGTGCATAATTCTTTTTTTTGAGAATGTAGGTTTTCACATTTATTTAGTTATATTGTTTAATCAATTTCTGGATAATCACAGTGGACACTCCACCCATCATCAGGGACATTTGAAGCTAACATGTTTGAAAGTGGACACTCCACCCATCATCAGGGACATTTGAAGCTAACATGTTTGAAAGAGTGTTGAGGTTTGTATTTAAAGACATAAATTGGGTTGTGATAGTTGAAGAGAGGATTTAAAATAAATTGTCAATTGAACTCAATTATTATTAAAAAAGGAGGTGAGATGATTGTTGAGATCAAATTATGAAGTAAAAAGAAAAGTTGAGAATAAAATAGTATTAACATTTTTTGGAATTATTGACGAAATGAATGTTATGAAGAAGGATTAATAAAAATAATCAAGATTCTTTTTTATAATAAATGAAAAAAATGGTGATAATAAAATGAAAGAATCAAAGAGGAAAGTAGGGTTTAGTAAAGAATATGTCCAATGGGTCACAAATAGAAGGCATAAACATGATTATATTAATTTTTATGGATGATTTAAAATTAGATTGATTTTTAATTAAAAAGAAAAGGAAGTGAAAACTAATAAATATATTATTGTTAATTGTTATGATAGATAAATAAATGTATGGAGAAATGAAAATCATAAAGTTGATGAAAAAAGGATGTTGAGAAGTAAGAGAATCGAAAAGAGAACAAAGATATGTTGATATTAAAGGTACAAAAGATTAGGAGGGACACACTTATATCAATTATTATTATTAATCCAAAAGATCATGGATAGACCGATAATTAAAGGTAAAAGACTTGAAAATAATAAAGGACATTGGCATGGGAGGACAATTTAAAATAATAAAGGACATTGGCATGGGAGGACAATAAAGTAATGAAAGTTGTTGGAACTAAGGAAGATACGAGGGTTGTTTAATAATAGAATAAGGAAGTGATACAAGCTAGGATAAAGTAATGGTAATAAATTCAAAGAGTTAAATTAAAGAGTCCAAGAGAAAACAAACAAAGGTAGGCAGGCTTCAACTAAAAGAAGATATTAAAGGGAAAAAAGATCGTGAGGAAAACAAAATAGCTAGAAAAAACAAGTAAAAGAGAATGAAGCCTAAGGTTCAAGTTGATGAATGGTGGGCTTCCAAGATTGGCTATGCTTGGAGTCATCCTTGAGATTGAAATTATTAGTATGTTTTTCAATTTTGATAGCTTCCCGAATGAGGCGAGAGGAGTAATCAGGGGCAGAGGTGAGAATTTTAGTTTGGTCAAAACAAATAAGGTGTTTGTAATTGAAGGTGTGTTCGGCGATATTTGATTTGGAGATACGATTGTGGGTGGTATCATTTGTATGCTTTTTAAGACGGGATTTGAAGGATCTATCAGTTTGTCTTATGTAAGATTTTTCGTAGGAGCAAGGAATTCAGTAAATTCCTAATAAACTAGGATTGTTGTGTGGTTGGGAAAACCATGAGATATTGACCCTTTTTCTTGCTTCTACATTGGTTATATTTATGGTGTGAGTCTTCATTCTGGGAATCTATCCTCGGTATATTGGGCCCTATTTAAACCCATGTGTACCCTCATTTACTATAGTGGTGTTTGTGTTTGTCTTGCCACCAATAACTAGGAAAAATATGATGCATTGATAGGTTTTCTACCCGATGACCTTGATCATTGTATATGTCACCTTCATGTTTGTTTAGATTCTCAGCTACTTGCAATGTAGTTAAATGGTGTGTATCATGTGAAAACCCATTCTTATTTAGGAGATATTTGCAAGTTGAACTCTTGGTTCGATCACTTGAAACCATTATATTAAATCATGTACATAGACATCAAAATAACTATGTAGATACCAATGAAGACAACATCCTAGATTGGAATTTAACACATGTATCTACACGAATATAATCATTTGCATTCATTTCTACACTATCTTGCAAAAACATCAAGTACATACCATACATTGTACATTTGACTTTCATCATAAAACCACATGTGTCTATATGTCCATCAACATATATATATATATATATATGTTTTATAAGTTTGATACCACTACTCTACTATAAAGTCTGCATGTCCAATAAATGCTAAATACATAAAAAAAAATTGGGGGCATGCAATCCACCCATGTTAATCATCCTCATCAGATGGAGAAATCCATGCCAATGACATCATGTCCCCTACCGAGAGATCACATACCACCCTCCTCACAACTCTTAACATCTATAGGATAGAGCGCCACTTAGCACGTACCCCAATGCAAGATCCTATATAGTGGTCATCCACGGTATGCCACCTGCGCTCTGATACTCAGTCAAGAGTATCTCCAACATTTCATGGATATCCTCTATCTCTTATTCATGGTCTCCCCCTCCTCCGACCGCAATGATCTGGGATCAATATATGGACTATCCCTCCTAACCATTTCCTATCATGTCGGCCTCATGGGTGCTATATATGCACATTGGGCACAAAAAGAGTGTCAGTACCACGTCATAACCACATATTGACATATCATAATAAACTCACTAAACCAATATACAATAAACATGCATGCACTGCTACTTACCATCAGGTCCTCATTCTCGGCCGATTGGTAAAGGTAAATCAGGATCTCCTTGGTAGTTCATGCCTGAGTACGAGTACTCCTCGATCACTATTGGGAGTTGATCCCAGTTTCCAAACAAAGTGGACCAAAACACTTATCCCATCCCACCACCTCCCACTCTTCATAATATCTCACCCCACCAGTGCATATGGGGCTCCTGTAGTCCCCCACCACAGATACGTATGTGTGAACAAAGTGTAGGAATGTTCTCAAAGAAGAAGGCACGTAACACTATCTCAAATGAATATTTTTCTCCTCATATCCTCCTACAAGATCATAATTGGTGCTTCAACACCGTCAATAGTATATGTTCCCACTCAAAATGGGTACCATCTAATACTCTCTTCACAACTAATGTATTTCCCCTAGATATCTTATGCAAAGTGTGCCTCCTCAGTATATGGATAATTGTTGTAGCTATTGCTCGGGTCTCTAACCATTCAATGTCTCCCATGTAGATAATACAATTCTATACCTGAGTTCTAGACGCACAATGATGGTTTAAAAATTTCTCTACACTCCTCCCCCGAGGCAGTATAGGTGGTGCTTCTATCACTACCCCACAGTTGGGGAAATGTTGTCAACAATTATATGTTTATATAAAACCACTATTATTGGATCATAAAGGATCTATTATTGGATCATAAAGGATCCCTCATCAGTATCCCAATATCCTACTATGTGTGACAGGATCTCTTCTCTTTCCCACATCACAAGGTTCTCAAAATGCTTGTGTAACCCATAGTGTGATAGTGTCGTCTGCACATCCGGTTCCCCTTATACCTCGAAATGGATTTACTCAAATTCATGTTCTCTCCACACCACTTTGAAGCCTACCATACCTTCATAGAACAAAAAAATTTCAGGTCATTTTAACATCAAAACTCACCCTTTGAGCTACTCACTTACCCCTCCCCCCCTAAGGGAAATTCTTGTAACCTTTGGAAACCCCATCTCAAATTTGACCAATGCACCTTTTACCCCCAATAACGTTTTTGGAAAACACACTTATTGGGGAAGTTTTTGTGTTGTCCAATGCACTTATTTCCCCAAATTAGTGCATTGGACCCATAAATTTTGACTAGGTTCCATAACTCAAAAAAATATCCTCTAGTATAGAAAAGTAATCCACCAAACTTGAAGAGCATAGTTAGAATACCAAATTGATAGTCACACCACCAATTTTTTGACGACTAGTTCTCCTGTAGTGAGATTGGAAATATTTATGGCCTCCTCCTCCTCTCCACGTTCATCCTCCACCACAAGTAATAATGACTTGGAAAAATTGGACAGAAACCATTTTTGTACAAAAATCCCAATTTTGTTTTTGTCGTCGTGGGTTCGTATGGAATTCGACTGATGCACCATTTGCACAGTTGGATTTATATTTTCGATCTCTTCAAAATGGAATTTTTATTTTTTTATCTTTGAAACTTCACCAAGGGGGCATTTTTCCATGAAGAGTCAAAGCCCATACTTGTCGACTTAATCCTTATTCAAATAGTCACACCACTTAAGAACCATTTTTCTTTTGTTATTTGTTGTCTATTTATAAAGGATTTCCCATGGATAACCAATTCCATTCATGCATATGGGTCTACACCAGGACTTGATTTCTGCATCATTTAGCATAGTCTACCCCCCTTCTCCTCATTACATTTTCCTATCATTCTTGTAAATTTCATGTACCCCCCCTCCCCCCTCACTTGGGTATATGGATCATCCCTTCATATTATGGATTTGAAATATACTCGCTAATATATAATTCCTCCCATGGGAACCCTAGCATATTGATCCCCATTTCTTTTTGGTCCCCATATTTTTCTTTCCCCTTAGAGATCAAGAGTCCAGTTGGTCTACGTACTAGATTTGAACGACATATAGTCATTCTCATCATGCTGATATCCATCCCCTATAGAATCCCACTTTTTGGTTGGCAATTGTTATATTTTCACTTCTCATGAGCCCTTCACTTCATCATTCAGTGATCATCCATAATCCCCATATGTCTATCCCTTTGCTGCATGCATGCTTGTTTCATACCATCCACACCCCTAGCTAGGGCCACTATACCTACCCTCTTGTTTACCCCCATTGGAAATTTTAGGAGGGACATTTTTTCGTTATCACTCTTGATTGGCCTCATTGGAACTATTAGGAAATATCTTTTGTTTTACCCCCCTCTTTACCAGCCCCATTGGCACTTTCAGGAGGAATTTTCCTTTTATTTCTCTCCTGACCAGCCCCATTGGTACTTTCTGACGGAATTTTTCCTTTTACTTCCCCTCATAAATAGCCTCATTGGCACTCTCAAGAGAGGTATGTCATTTATGTTTTGTTTCCCCTTTTCGGATTCTAATTGAATCTTGGTTTCTTTTGTTCTATCCTCCACTAGGATAGTACAACTTTTTACTTCACCTCATGACCAACCCCATTGGAGCTCTTATGAGGGTAATATCATTTCTAATTAGATTCTCCTCTTCATATTCTAATTTGATGTTGGTTTCTTTAGTTCTATCCTCCACTCAGACAGTAAAACTTTTTACCTCCCCTCTTGACCAACCCCATTAGCACACTCATGATTGTTATGTCATTTCTAATTGGTTTCCCCTATTTTGATTCCAATTGGATCATGGTATATTTTGTTCTATCCTCCACTCAGATAGTAAAAAATTTTCCTTCCCCTCCTAACCATCCCCTTTGGAACTCTTAGGAGAGTTATGTCATTTTTTATTGGTCTCTCCATTTTGGATTCCAAATGAGGATTTTGTCTCCCTTAGTCCTTTGGCTTTATTTGTTACCTCCACCTTGTGGATATCAAAAATCTTTCCTTTTCCTTCCTCTATCCCCTTTGGAATTATTTAGGAGGACTTATATTTATAGTGTATCTAGTTCATACTTTGGTGGCAGTTATATGTTGACCTTTTTTAGAGAATCTAAGATGAGTCACCCTCTGAGCCCCATGGAGTCTCTTCGATTCCACATTATGTCATGTTCTATTTTTTCAATGCCTAAATGATTCATACCCATCACATGTTGCCCAAC
>CBVK0103112486.1:0-10971 GCA_900067695.1 Picea abies
GGAGTTGTGAGAAGGTATATGAACAATCTAGGTAAAGAACAATGGGAGGTGGTAAAGTGGATTCTCAGGTATTTGAGAGGTACTTCTACTCATGCATTATGTTTTGGAGGTTCAGACACTGTTCTACAGAGATATGTTGATTCATATATGGCATGATCACCATAGGGTATGTTTTTACTATAGGTGGAACAACAGTAAGTTGGATTTAAAAACTACAAAAGGTTGCACTTTCAACAGTAGAAGCAGAGTATGTTTCTGCTATAGAGGCTAGTAAAGAAATGATTTGGTTACATAGGTTTATGGAGGAATTGGGAAAGAAGCTTGAGAATAGCAGGTTGTACCATGATAGTGAGAGTACCATTCATCTTGAAAAGAACTCAACCTTCCATTCAAACACTAACCATATACAGCTTAAGTACCATTTCATACGATCCGTCTTGGAATATGGACATTTGAAGTTGGAAAAGATACATACTAGCCATAATACTATAGACATGTTAACAAAGGGAGTAACTAGGGAGAAACTGAGTTCCTTCTTAGTTTCAATTGGCCTTCAAACATGAAGGTGAAGATGATAAATTTTCCTGGTCCAAGGTGGATCAGAGTCCAATAGGTACAACAACAATGGAGTTGTTGTGATCAGTCTATAAGTGGGAGATCGTTGTTTGTTGAGCCTGATTATCTTCCTAATTCAGGGGTCTTTATTTTCAACCGTGTTTATACCCCATGAAGACTATACACCCCTCCATGTGGGGGGCATTCCCCCCACTGCGAAGTTCGGGGGTGAAGCCCCTGAAGGAAAAATTTCCTTGTAAATGTATATTGTAATTTCATAGTCAATCTTGATCGTTCATCATTAAGTCACAGATCTGACAGTAGAGATTATGTTAATTTTTTTTTCCCGAGAAGGAAACCCTCTTTTTATGAGGGAATTTTATTTCGGTTGTGTATTATCATGAATATTTTATTCTGAGAGAGGAGACTGTGAGAGAAAGAAGAGGAAGTTACAATAGGTGTGTTTTAGGTTGTATCCGTTCATTTTGTTGGATAATAAAAAGGAAGGACCTGGCAATTTCTCTAGTGGAAGTAGCCCACACTAGGTGAACCACGTATATATGTGTCTCTATTGTATTGTGTATCTTTTTTGTTTTATTTCTACATTTGTTTTATTTTATTGCTTCGCGATCTTGTTTTTATAACACTTGTTGTCTCTCACTAGGTCTTCATGAAATGTTGATTCCTAGTGTCTAATAAGAAAATTCAACATTGCCTTGATTTGTGAGTATGTTTCATAGTGCAAGAGAAAGTGTTTCTTAGTTTCTGCCACTCCTAAGTTCTAAGATAAGATAACTTGAGGTGATGACATACAACTTTTCAATCTAGAAATAAAGACGATGAGTACATCAAAGGTGTGTATTTAAGGTGGTTGTGATGAGTAATAGTGATGTAATTCTAAGGTTATACCTTAAAAACATTAAATGATAATAGGATATAGAAAGATGATATTAGATTGTTTACAAGATTGAATGACTATATGGGACAACAACGTTTACATTGTCTGCGTTAATTTTCAAGAGAATAAAGCAACAAATTATGATAGCTAGAATTAGTGTGAAATATATAAACCGTGGACTTGACCTATTCCATTTATTTTGGCCCCATTTGCTTTGCATTGAGGCCTATTTTCATGACTGACTCAATGCTCAACCCTTTTCTTCTTTCTCAAATATTTTTCTCTACTATCCTTAGTTTAACTCTCACTAGATTCTTTCGAAACATTGATTCCCAATGTTTGATATGCAAGTTTGACCTCTCCTTAATTTGTAAGTATGTTATACTATGTAGAAAAAAATGTTATTCATTGCATTCCCCCCAAAAATGCATCATCCATCATCTAATTGAGCTTCATATTAGTGATTAATAGAATCCACACCTTTATGTTCTGTTTGTTGTTCTGTTTGTTGTTCTGTCATCCATAAATCAAGTTGTGGTCTCACAAAAATATCACCATCTCATCACATCATGACTTGTTACAACACAAGTTGTGCACTACATGTCGTTAAAACTCCCACAAAACCCTGTAAACCTCTCTCATCCCTCAAACCACAACTCATGACAATTACCGAATTAAATGCATTTGTAATTGTTAGTATACTTAATATCTTTCAATATTCCTATTTATCTATTTCAAAGATGTGCTCATAATGATGAAAGTTTAGCTGATCCAACTTATAACTCATTCACTATGGGTATGGATGATCATATTCTAGAGACTTTTTGTGGTCATGATATGAAGGAAATAATGAATAAATCATTATCCATTAATATGAGTATAATTTGGAATCATGAAAAATGAGTTGAATTGAATAAAATCCCTCATTTTGTTAGGGACAAAGTAGAGAGAAATACAAAACAATTGCATAATCAAAGAGCATTTTGAACATTACTATAGATACACTTGGCCCGCAACAATGCTTGACTAACGTTGGGTCCAATGGAAGCGGGCCCTATAAATACTCCAACAACAATAATGGAAGCAACAAAAATTAAGGGATCCGTGGTAATTTCCTCTTACTAAGGTTGAAAAATAGTTGATAATATGACAATTTCATCTATTAAGTGTTCACCAATGGTAAAATTATAGAACGATTTCTTCCAAACAACTAAGAACCCAAAAAAATTCCTAACGATATGAAAAGTGATAATATCAAACAAATTGTAACAAAATATAAAGTTGTTGGAAAACTTTGCACTCTGCAAATCCAAGGTAACAAGACAACAACAAGAACCTCATATAATGGTAAAACGCTACCCCTCAACAACAATAAAAATAATTATCACACTATATAAGAATATTAATATTAAGTAAGAAAAATCGACCATAGCATAGAAGAATAGCTTAATTTTATAGTTAAAATGGGTATCAAAAACTCTAAAATAAGTGTAAATTTTTAACTTGATTTTTAATTTATATACATATAAAAAATCACTTTAAAATGAAACTAGTAGTTATGAAAATATAATTTCTATTTCCATATTAAACAATATATTTTTTATTAGACAATAAGATAATACACAATAAAATGAAAATGGCCAAAGCATGTGGTTTATGTGGTTTAAAATGTCCAAAATTCCAAAACTTTCACTCACACATTATCCTACCTAACCTATCCTTGTCCTATTCTAATTTTATGTATTGCCTAATACATCAATTTAATAAAAACCCTACTTGATGAAACATGGTTAACAAAATTACATAGAATTTGGCCCATTGAGGGCTTCTTTTTTGGGGCCAACCTGGAATTTCAAAGCTTGCTCAATTGAACGCATATCCATGTCATCCAATTCCCTTGTGTTGGCATCTCTTACTACAAATTCCTTAGTTAACATACATAAGCACTGCAGAACTGAAACCTTCTTTTTTACTTATAATGGACTAGAGCATGAAGATTCCCTTGCAGAGATAATGGATAATAAGGTAGAGGGTTGCATGGTAATTGATTGAATATGAAGATATAATAAAATTCTAGACACTGGTGACTAGAGAGAATCCATTCTATCTTCCAATTCCTTGTATTTCTTCTTATGAGTATCCATAAAAACTATAAACCCCTTCTCTATTTCTCTGAATGTAGTGACCTAAAGACTAGATTCGATGACATGCCAATCTTGAAATTGGGTTTCCACTTGTTCCCTATATTCCAATATCCTTGTCACTTTGCCCATTTTCAAGTGGATATTTTCAATCACATTGAGCCTCAGATACTTGATGTTCACACCTATGTATTCCTATTCAAACGTATGTTGATTCACACGAGACACAACTCTTGGAGCGATATTGATAGTTAGTCACTGATACTCTAGTTTCACCATCAAGACAAATTACTTCCTTTCTAATTAGAAACCCACATTACATACCCAATCCCCAATTTTTTTCACCAATTGATTCTCTTGTTAAACACCCAATGGAACCACTATAACTAACTAGAACAATGAATTTTGATGCTAAAGAAATAATCATAACATTGAACCCAACATCCAAGAATAAAGCAATTAAACCACATGTGATAACATATCTACACTTTTCATTAATCATAAACCCCATCACTGACGAGAATGAATGACGAAGCATGAGACTCTATGAGGGCTTTAAATCCCATTTTATGTCTACATCCTTGGACGGACAGTTATTGCAACCTGACATATTCATGGATGGTTTTAAGGTTGGACTGACACTTGTTGCAACTTGACATATTCATGGATGGTTTTGAGGTTATATCATGGTAGGGGGACATCACCAATGCCTCCCATTTACATTTAATAGTCTTTCTCCTCTTTCAAGCCCCATATTATCTTTTGTATTAACAATTGAGTTGTGTATTCGAAGGATCTCAAAAAACTAATTGTTTTCAAAATATTTTGCTAGAGCTTAATCTTTGTATATGAGTTTAGCTAAAGGGATACCTTTAGAAGTCATTTGGAAATGTAAGTGTCGAATAAATAGAGAAGAATTCCCCAACACCATAACATGTTTTATTCTTCTTACTTTTAGCAACACAAATCCTTTATAAATTGCAAACGTCTTTTTTTTCATTATTTAAGGAAATTCCAAACCCCAAGAATAATTAAGTTTTTGATTATAATTTATTAAAGTCAATCCCTTTAAAAATATGAATTAAAATGTTTTGAGAAACTTTGAATATGAATTACATTAAAACTGAAATAAGGTTAAAAAAAAATTGCATATAAAAAAAAATATGATAAAATTTGTGTTTTGAGAAACTTTGAATATGAATTACATTGAAACTGAAAGAAGGTTAAAAAAAAATTGCATATGAAAAAATATATGATAAAATTTGTCTCATGTAATTTTTTTTTAAATCTTTAGCTTTAGTTTTGTTTCAAGAATATATGCATGATTAAAAACATTTTAAAAGAACGTTGCATAGTTACAATCCTTGTCATTGATGGGGTATTATTCAAGGCATATAACTCATGTATATTAATAAAAGTAGGTTATTATTTATAAATGGAAGCAAATTAATAGGAATATAGTTTAATCTTTCATGTGGCATGGTTTTCCTTGAATAACAATCATGAGCATGTCTACATTCATGGATAGTAGCCAATGATGGTTGTCCCCATTGCTAGTTGATATAATGTTTTATGATAGGTTTTCCCACTGTATGAAAATATAGTTTAATATTTTTCCTTGCATGTGTTCAATTAGTTTGACAAGATTTATTGTTGAATGTAACTTGGGTTCTTTGTGAGAACCAATTGTGTCTCCATTGAGTGACAAAACTTGGACCTCTATATTGGTAAGTGTTGGAAAACATGTTGCTTGTAAAGTGCTTGCATGTTGATTATGCCAAAGAAGAGAATATTAGCAAGAAAATAAGAAAGCATTAAAAGGTTACATAATGTAATGAACGAGTGTAGGTGTAAGGGTTGTTAGTGATGAAGAAAGTATAACTTAATAAGCAGGTGAGGCCACACCAAATTGGAATCGCTTTGGAAAGTTTATTCTACTAAGTTGTTGCAACTACAATGACAAGGAGAAAATTGAGTGAAAGCAAAGATATGCAGGGGTAGGGATGTATACCTTGAACTCTTGGTGCAAAAGCCACCAAATAGAGAATTGGGACAATGATTTGTCTTATTTTCTAGTAGTAATGAGCATTGGACGTAGTAGATGCATTTCGAGGGTTGCGCAGAGGCAATGGGGAGAAGGTACTTAAAGTTAGACCACCAAGTGGAGTTAGGTACTTGCAAATACCTTGTTCTATAAGACATAGTGTGTTGAAGCAGTTGGTGATGTCGTTCCCAAAGTGAATCATGTGAATTAAGGGTGCCTCTTATTGGGGTTTGCATTGCTTAATAGCTATGCTTACGATGCTTTTAAAAAAGTAACAAGTGACATTTTTATCATTCACTATGAAGGAGGTAGGGGAATAGTTTCTCGCCTAGCTCAAGTATCATCAATTGTAAGTATTATCACCATGAGCTAACATTGTTGTTAAGTACTATTTAATATATTCAAATATTAATGCATGTGTTACATTTAGCAATTACTTCGTTACATAGAGGACTCAATCTATGGTTATACCATTTGATGTCTTCCAGAATATGTGTCTATCGAAACAACCTTCCATATTACCTTATAACCGATGTAATCTTTTATCTAAAGAAGTCATGTGATCCACAACACAATATATGTTATTGTTTCCACTAGCCTGCATATGCTTGTCATCAACATAGCCAAATTCCTTTTATAAAAAAGTTGCATAAAAAAGAATGAGATGACTAAACTCTTTATTCCCTACTAAGACTACAATTTTTTCTAGGTTAATTGCTTATTAACAAACAATATCATCTTATTCAAGTGTTACTATTATAAATAACTAATTCAAATTCATCTTAACATTTTACAACCACCGTGAAAAAACCTACCAAATATATAAACTAACATGGGTTTATTTTTATGAATGTATAATTATTGTTTAAATGTGGAATTTTATGGGTTCTAGTTTAAATACGATAAGCACGATAAATTTTAAATATCTTTTTTAGTTTAGAAATTATAAAATTACGATGTTCTTCAAAAAAGTCTTAAAGAAGTCCACCTAAATTGTAGAGAGCTTTGCTTTCTACTAACACAAGCATTGAGACTGACATATTGTTATGCCGCATCTATTTGGTTTTGTTTTTCTTTGCAAGGATACCCTGGTAGCTTATTCAAGGGAGGCATTGAAGCTATGTGAAACTCTTCTCTGTTTCATTGCAAAGAATATCCTTTTGAAGTTTGGTTGGTTGGCTAGAAAGAGATCTGCATACATATTGCTCGTTGGTTGGAAGACCTTGGAGGTGGGACTTATAAGGAGGGGATCTCAATGTCTTTATATTACTGTGTCAAATAATAAGACCGAGCAAACCCCAAAAGGGGCCCTTTGCTTTATGATTTTTTTTAGTTTATGATTTTCTTTGATATTGAAGGAATGATTGCTCTAGCTTGAGACTATGGAAAACGTACAAGCAATGGGCATGAACTACTTACTATTTTCCTTGTCTGAGCCTGATCCAACCTTGTTCAAGGTTTAATTTCTCACTTAGACTAGACTACTCTCAAAGTGTTGTATCTCCAAGATGATGGGAGGATTTTTCTATAGAAGCAAACAATTAGATGGAACTATTCAATCACTTGGAAACTTAATATGGTAAATACTATTCTAACCGGGAAGCATTATGCACTTTCGAGCTTGGACTTGTTATAAATGACATCAATGGCATTTTTAAGTACTTCATTTACTCAAATGATGCTTCTCGGTTGCTATTAGACTTTAAGAATTTAATTGAAAGAGTTGTATTTCCTAAGTTAGTCATATGCAAGCATCAAAGTTATTAGACTAACTAAGAAATCTTGACACATCTTTGAAGATAGTGTGATACAATTGTATACGAAAAATTGAAGAAAAAATAGTGATAAACAAGCAACAATGAAATAAATAAAAATGCATGCTTGGGTTATTGATTATGCTTAGACTCTGTGTTTTATGTTTTCCTATCGAGCCTTTGATGATGAAGATGTGAATAGTCTTTGTAAGTTTTTAATATCTTTTGCCTACTTATTCAAGCGTAACATCTTAGCAATGAAATAAGGAAATAAATAAAAATACATACTTGGGTTATTGATTTTGCTTAGAGTTTGTGTTTTCTGCTTACCTATGGAATCTTGGATGAAGATGTGATGTGAGTAGATTTGTAAGTTTTCAATGCCCTTTGCCTACATATTCAAACATAACTTAGCAATGAAAAATTACTCAACGGGTTTAAATTAGAGACAAAGATAATAATAAGTAATATAAGGTGGCAAGTACTATGAGGTGAGGGAGTTAATTACACATAAAACAAAGAAATGTACACAAATTAAGTACTACGAGGCGGTTGATGCGTAATAGTATTTCATGAAATATTTTCACGTCCCTCCGACATGAAGAAAATTGCTTTAGAAATTACTAGGTGGAAACTTGGAATTATAAATCAATGGGATTTATCGTCATTTTATGTCCTTGTGTGAAGTGTTCTTAATGAGTACAAGGGATTGTTGGCTAGCTAGATTTGCAACATGTAATATAGACACATTCATTATTGTTGGAAACTGGTGACAACGAATCCTTCCATGATTAGGATTTTAGATCCCATACTCCAACGTTGGTTGTAACCAATACAACCAAGTTAGAATATGGATGAGATTGCATTTAATAATCAATTTTTTGTGTAACTGAATATAAAATTATGTAAGCCTGTAGAGGCAGACAAGAGCGTGAGAAGAGAGTGTGAGCCTGTTGTAATCTCCTTGATCTGAATAATAAGACAACCGATACCTGTGCTTGGTGGGCATAGCCCAACGTTTGGGTGAACCATATAAATTGTTGTGTTTTTTGTTTGCATTTTTATTGATTGTCTTATGTGATATTTTTGTTTCTGCATTTGCATATTGCAATAATTATGCCATACCTTTGATTTGATAAGTTGTTAGAGAGAACCATTTGAATTTATTTGAAATCAATAGGATCACTTTTTGTTAGGAAGTGGATACCAAATGTAATAGAAACATTCATTATGCCATACCTTTGATTTGATAAGTTGTTGAATTTATTTGAAATCAATAGGATCACTTTTTGTTAGGAAGTGGATACCAAATGAAATGAAAATACAATTTAGTTTGTTATATTTAGCATCAAATCAAATAGCTGAGACCGTGATTAACCAACCAAATGAATTTATAATTTTTAATGATGATGATGATGGTTAGTGTCCACTGATATCAAAATTGGTCCATCGAACCTTAAGAAATGTAAGAGATTACTTAGATTTATTTATAATGTTATTTTGATGATAAAAAAAATTAGGAGAAGTGTTTTAAGATCACAATATTTTTTATGACTTAGAAGGTTAGGAAGGTTGGTATTATGACAAATATTTTGAAATTGAGATCTAATTTGGGTATATGCAAGGCACTCCGGGAGAAAGTGCTTTTCATCTTCAACCTTCTTGGTGTCACAAAGGTGACATATTCTTTCATGCCATGGTATTTTAGGATTGTCCAATGCCCAGTCTCAATATGTAGCTCATGAGAATTAGTTCTAGTTTTAACAATATTGATTCTCTTTTTAATGCTAGTCAAATCAGAGAGACACTTTTGATCTTCAATATTAGGGTTAACCACCTCCTTATAATATCTTAATTTTCATTTATCCTCTAATTCTTTAACACACCATAGGTTATCCTTAAATTTATCTTGAACAATATTTTTAATATCATCAGTATTATGTAGAGTAACTTCTTATTTTATTCCCCAATGATTTAACCAAGACTTGGCATCATTATGTCATCCCCGCTTGAGCCATTGGTGATTTACGCTAGAGTTCGGAGCAATTTTTGGGAGCCTCTTGTCATCCATGTTGTTTATCTTGTTCTTGTACATTAATTACCTAATCATAGTTGTGCTCTCAATGGGGGAAAGGCTCACTTCTATGAGGAGGATAAGATATGGTGTATTGCCTTTAATTTTGAGATTATAAGTTATAAAATTATTTTGGATATGCTCCATCTTTCTCCAGCATTCTCAAGAGATACTACATTCCCAAACTTCACATCCATATAAGATAACGAGAGTGACAAGAGTCTCAAAGAGGAGATTTTTCTTATCCCATAGACAAATGTATGCTAATTTACAATTATTTTCAAGCCCATAATAATCTTTCCACCCTCCATTTATCCTTTTCTTAATGCTATAATTCCAATTGAGCTTGTGATGAATATCAATTCCAAGATAGTTGTACAAATGAACTTCCTCCAATATATTGTTGTCATATACAAAAGTATCATAGGTGATCTCATTGGATTTAATGATCATAATCTTCATTTTTTCAATGTTCATAGTCATAACTATATTAGAGCAGAAGTCCCTTAGGATTCTAAGCTTCTTACTAAGGTCATAGGGATTCCTTTTCATAAGAAGAATATCATTGACATAGAGAAGAAAGACAATGAGTATACTAGCAAGAGTTGGTCCAACACAACCTGTGGCTTCCAAACAATCTTTGTCATCCATGTTGTTTATCTTGTTCTTGTACATTAATTACCTAATCATAATTGTTCTCTCAATGGGGGAAAGGCTTGCTTCTATGAGGAGGACAATTTTTAATACAATTAATAACTTTCTACACTACTATATTTGGTGTTATTTTCCAACTTTTTCTCATTGTGTTAGATGTTGAAATCACCTTTTAAAAATTGAATTTTTCTTAAATGTTATTAGAATGATGTTGTTTTAGTGAAATTTTGGACTTGTTTATAACAACCACCAACATGTCATGTAAATATATTTTTTACTTATTTTTGTCAATGACGTCACGTGGATGACATTTTTGATGTTGCTATAATTTATTTGGTGGCAATATAAATGTTACTACTAGGTCTTGGGTGGTAGTACAAACATTGGTAGCACATTTGTTTTTGCATATATAAAGATGTTTTTAATGTTGGTACTAAATGTTTTTTATGACACTTTAAAGCTATCAATGCTTGGATTGTTGACTGCAACTACATTTCAAGCATTGTTTTGTTTTAATTCGATGCATTGATATGAGATTAAATAAAAATGAGATAAATAAAAATATCTATAAATATAGGTCTCTAAACTTTTAAGCATTATCATAACTAATTTGATGATATGTAAAAAAAAAAAATGAATTATATGTTATGCTAATAATAGCCAAATAACATGAAACAAAATTTGTGTGGCAACTTAATCCATACCAAATAGCTCTAAGAAATGTACAAAACAACAAGCTCTAAGAGGCTTCTTTGTTGTAACCTAATTCCAGCTTCCTCAGTTCCCGTAACAGTGAAAGTATAATTTCCAGGATCAGTTGAAGGATCCCATGAGCCCTAGGATCAAAAGAA
>CBVK0103112516.1:0-10666 GCA_900067695.1 Picea abies
GAGAAGGGAATACCTTATGCAGAGTGAATATAATTGAAAAAACACCTGATAAACCTATAGAGTTACTGAGCTCAGTGGGAAGGGGGAAACATATGTTGATATCAATGGAGAAAGGAGAGTAACCTTCCTAGATCATCTTGAGATTGGAAAACTAGATGAATCGTTCCCCTTGTGGTATCATGGCTTGGCATGGGGGTGGCGTACAATAGGAAGGCACTCTACCATATGGCCTAAGTTTGGGAGGAAAGGCATCCTCTCTTAGTCAATTGGTATTCGCAATTTCCCTAATCAAATAAGTATTTATACTGGTTTGTTTAATTATGCATAAATGATATATACATGTAATTTCCTTATTTAAATGGGAATTACGAATTCTTGTAACCAATTAATTGTATATCCCTGAGTAATTGGGATACAACTTTCATTATCATTATTTAAACCTCTTAAAATGTGAATTTGGATAAGTGTTACTTAGTTGTGTCCCTATGGACCTTGCAGCATTGGAGGAAATATTGCAAGACATGGATATAAACATCATTTGACTAGTGATGTAAGTATCCTATTGTCCAGAGAGATCCCTGTGAGGAATAGAGGAGCTTGAGTCCTAAGGAATTTATGGTATTTATGTGGAAATATTGCAAGATATGAAAGATATCCATTTTTATGAAGTTGAGAGGCCAATGTCAGTCTTATAGTTTTTTTGGACTCTTGAAGGCTTGGACCAAACCTTGCAGGACCTTGAAAATTGGCTATCTCCCAAATTCATAGAGTTAGCCAGTGGGAGAACCCAGATTTAATTTGGGAAATTTTATACTATTTGATTCAGTAAGCCTTTTTACTCCTCCTGGAAACCTTTGCAAATCAAACTATCCAAGAAAAATGTGATGGACCTTAGTGGAGGGTGTATCTCCCAAATTCATAGAGTTAGCCAGTGGGAGAACCCAGATTTAATTTGGGAAATTTTATACTATTTGATTCAGTAGGGTGAGTGGATCTCAGCCCTTTGTCAAGAAGGTATCTTCTTCATGAATGAATGAGTTTTAGGACTTACGTGAAGCTCGACAAAGATGAAAAAATCATAGAAGGTGCAACGAGGACCATTGATATGTCGAGAGTAACCCCAACAAGATATGGGTAGTTGGTTCCAGAAAAATCTGCATCAGGAAATTGGAGATCAGTGAAGCTTTGAAAAATCTGCATCAGGAAATTGGAGATCAGTGAAGCTTTGATAAAGTCCACCAAGAGAGTGTTGAAAATGATGAGGATTCGGGGAAGAAATGAGAGTCGTTGACTACTATGTGGATGAGAGTTGATCTCATTCGTAGATTCCATGTAAGAGAGAAAGGGATTAAGGTTTTCATGGTAATGTGGTTGTCCAACGAGGTTTCTAGTGTGTTCTTTGTAGTGGCATGTGTCACCATGGGAGTGGTCGATGGAAATGACTAGTCCTAGATGAAATGAAGACCCTTATGTCTTCAACTAAAATCTAGACCTTCGGATCTAGATACTGATAGATCTCAGTTGTTTGTTAGAGGATGCCCATAATGGGTCTAGAAGCATGAATAGGATCATGTACCGATGACAACGATATTTGGATATTAAATGACAATCATCGATCAACAAGTGGGAGAGATAAGATCTCAGCCACCGTTTCATTGTGGAACTTGTTGGCTCACTACAACCAATATTGGCTAGTGAAATCTAATGATATCGTAGGTTAGGAGTTTCGATGTAATCAAAACCATTGAATTCCAATGACTGGGAGCTACCATTTCTAGGATTGAATAATGGGGAATATTCATTGGAACGACGAAGACAAAGGTTTTTTGAAGGGAAGGTGCCACCTTGACGCCATGCTAGGTACATGTCAGATGGTACGAGTGGTAGGAAGTCATGTGCCAGTGAGATGGATTTTGATAGTAGGACCCCGAAACTTTATGAGGCTATAACTTTATATCCAAAGATATGATTTGAGCTTATTTATAGTCATTGGAAATTTCTCAGCGATTAGAATCCATAAGTGGCCCTTATGATCAGATCTGATTAAAGTAGAAAAAGATAAACCTTAACATCCCACTAGCCTAAGAGAGGATTATGAGGTTGAGTGTTCTACATTAATGATGCCAATCACATTTTTATATTTTTGTCTTGGAACAAGTTCCCATGTCTCATTCTTCTCAATTTTATTCAACTCTTCTTCCATGGCATCAATCTAATGCTTTTCCTCACTAGTTTCTATAAATTTATTAGGCTCTATTTTAGATACAAAAGAGAAGCTTACATGTTATAGTGCACTTGATAGTCTTCTTCAAGTATGAACTCTTGTATCTTTATCACCAAGAATTAAATTTTTTGAATGATTCTTTCGAAAAAATATAAATGGTGTCTTTGTATCTTCATGTTCTCATTCTTCTTCTTCATTTTCTTCCCTTTATTCTTATTCTTCTTCTTTTTCTTCTTTGAAGATTGGCTCCTTTGTTTTAACATGTACTTTCACCTTTTGATGCCATTCTTCATCCACTTTCACATTGGCACTCTCTACAATTTTTTCCAATGCTTTATTGTAACATCAATAACCCTTTCTTCTTGATGA
Source organism: Picea abies (assembly GCA_900067695.1). Lineage (NCBI taxonomy): Eukaryota > Viridiplantae > Streptophyta > Pinopsida > Pinales > Pinaceae > Picea > Picea abies. The sequence continues at coordinate 2,594 of CBVK0103112516.1, forward strand.
ATAACCAAGAAATATACCTTCATCAAATATGGAATAAAATTTTCCTAAGTCCTCGTCATCTCTCTTTATGTAGGACTTTCTTTTGAAAAAATTGAAATATTTAATTGTTGTTTGTATACCCTTTCATAATTCATTAGGTGTTTTGTTGTTGTTAACTTTGATTTTCCCTCTATCAAGAATGTAGACTGTGGTGTTCTAGCCATCTCTTGTATAGTTCAATTCTTCATTTCTACCACTCCATGCAATTGTGGAGTTCTTGGATCTTAAAAATGTCTCTTTCTACCATGAATCTCGTAGAATTCTTCAAATTTATTTGATATAAACTCACCTCCTATGTCTATTCTCAAGAAATTGATTTTCAAATTAGTTTCTTTCTCAACCAAGGTTTTGAATGCTTAGAACTTCTAAAATACTTCATATTCTTATTTTAGAAATGTAACCTATGTCATTCTAGATTAATCATTAATGAGCAACATAAAGTAATTTTAACCTTGTAGAATTTGTTTTCTTATAGGCCCACAAATATCTATGTGAATGAGTTCCAATGGTTTCATTGTTGGGTACTCCTTTTATTTGAAGCTTGCTCTTCTTTGTTTCCCATTCCAACTTGCTTGCAAAGAGTGTTTTAAGGAATATAAATCTTTGGCATATCTTTCACTACTTATTTGGTGATGATTTTACTATATTATCAAAGTTTATATAGCCCATTCTTCTATGCCATAACCATCTCTCATATATTTGTCCCATATAAAACAATTTGTCTTGATCTCATTGAGGATAAATACATTATTTGAGGTTCTATATGCATTTTCCACTAATATTATTGATCATTTATTTCTTTTCTCACATCCTTGAGAACCAAATGTGAGAGTGTGTCCTTGATCACACATTTCACTAACACTGAGAAGATTATGTTCCAAACCTTCAACATACAAGAAATTATTTATTTTAGTCTTTCCATTATCAAGACTAAGAGTATATTTTATGGCTATTCTTGTGGTAGAATTATCTCCAAATGTTACATTGCCTTCGTTTACTTCCTCCAAAGTGAGAAACTTGTCCTTGTCCCATGTCACGTGGCTTGCGCATCAATTGTCAATGTACCATCGATTTCCTTTGTTTTTAACATGAAGGGTAGTGTGCACAAGCATATGTTCCCCATTCTTCTATTTTTCTTTCTCTTTCTTCCTTCTCCAATCTCCTATGGGTTCTTTCTTTTTTTTGCGAAGGGTATCTCTTCTCTATTTTGTCTAGAAGTTTCCACTAGGCCACTTCTACAAAAATATGCTATGTGCCCATAGTTTTTTCACTTATAACATACAAAAATGTAATCAACTAATGGAGTAAATGAGTTATAGTTTCTATTTGAGAACCCATAAGTACTTTTATTTTTGTTCCATACATTATTATTTCTTGCATATATTTTGAAATCTATTTCTTTATGACCAAAGTGATTCCAACAAAAATAATAACCAAGGAAAGAGTTTTGGTACCGAGTTGTGCGAGGCCATATTGGTGGGAAAGATATTTTGAATTTGTCCTTGTTGTCTTTAGGAGGAATGCCAATTTTCTATGGAACATCATTTTCTCTCTTCCTATTGTCTTCATCACTGATAGGGCTTTTGAGTACATCAACATAAATTTTAGATTTTCCTTCATTTAGTTTCTTTGGTGACTCTATAGATTTTTAATATTCTTTGGTGTTCATATGACACTTATCATAACAAAGACCATCTTTAATGAGTGGTGATATTTTGAATTTGATGATATGATTTAAGATTTCAGTGCTCTTTTCAAACTTCAAGCTTCTATTCAACTTACCAATTAACTTCTCCACTTCCTTTCTTAAGGAAGCAATTTCTCCTTCCAGTTTCTCGTAATTTCCTTCATTTTCCTTCATCTGGATTCTCTCAACTCCTTCCATCCTTTTTTTCTCTTCTAGTTGAATCTTTAGGATAATATTAGTCTTGTAAGTTTCTTCAAGGCTTTATGACATTTTTTATTTTGCATCACAATCCTCCTCTTCATATTTATGCATTTTCTCATTTTGTTTCAAATTCTTTTTCTTAATCTCCTTTATTTTTCTTAAGGGACATATGATTTATTTTTCAATATCTACTTTCTCATCTATTTTAATTTTTTTCTCCTCTTCTAAATCCATGATTTATTTTCCTTTGTATTCATTTTCCAAAGTATCAGTTTCCATCACCATGTGTTCTCTTGAGATCCACCTAACAGTGGTTAGATTGTTTCCAAAGGAACTAGCTCTGATTCCAATTCTTGAGCATACACTTTTGCTAAGAAGGGGGGGTGAATAAGTATAAGACAATTTTTACTTTTTCAAACATTCATCAACCATTTTGAAACAATCACATATGAGATATAATAACTGCAAAACATGGAACAAAATATTTACGAGGAAACCCTTTCGGGAGAAAACTAAAAAAAATCTCTTTATAATTCCTTGTAGGCACCAACCTACTAGATACACCAATCCCCACTGGTACAAATCCAATTAGGTAAACCTACTCTCACAGATATTAGTATACACCAATCCCCATCACTAAGCATCAAATTATCAGGAGACACCAATCTCTTTTTTTACTAGCACCAACATACTCTTATAGATATTTGTAGACACCAATCCCTACCGCTAAGCAACAACTTAGTAAGATACACCAATTTCTTTGTGTATGTTTCACCAACCTTCATCAAGTCTGCTTTCTACTTCTTCCTTCACTAGGTATTCTTTTTTCCTTTGCATTCACTAGGTATAATCACTTCTTCTACCTTCATTGGGTCTGCTCACTACTTCTGCCTTTACCAAGTCTGACCAAAATTTGAATTTCCAATTAATGGTAACTTTCTCAAAGCTTATTGTTTTGGGCCTATTCCTAAGAATGAAATTGTAGAACATGCCACATATCTAATTTTGCAAATATGATTCTTAAATTGTTACCTGAGGTACTTATATATGTCTCCTCTATTCTCTAAAATTTTCATAGTCTGAAGAGTCCCAAAAAATAAGTTATAGTGAAAATTCCAAGTTGACCTATTTGAAACTGATCTCAATAAAATTCAAAAACCCTAAATTACGTAGAGTATATCGCATAAATTTCAATGAATAAACATATAAAAGGTTGACCACATGTACACCAATATCTCTCCTCTGTCTCTGTAGAATTTCAAGGTCTGAAACATTGTAGAAAATAATTTATAGTGAAATTGCCAAGCTGATCTATCTCAAAATGATTTTAGGAGCATTCAAGAACCCTAACTTACACAGGGAATATCTCCTATAGTGTATAAAATTGCATTTGAAATTTTCACCACATGTACATCAATATATCTCCTTGGTATCTACAAATTTTCAAGGTCTAAAACGTCCCATAAACTAAGCTATAGCAAACGTTCCAAACTGGTATGTTTGAAACGGAGTTCATGATCATTCTGGGACATTAACATCCACAGGTTGTATCTCTGAATGTATAGAAAAATAGAATCTAAAATTTGTACCACACGTACAAAAAAATCTCTACTCTTTCTCTTCCAATTTTAAATGTTTGAAACATCCCAAAAAATAAGTTATAGCCAAAGTGTTTGTCGACCTGTTTGAATCTGATTTCAGGATCATTCAGGAACCCTAACTTCCATAGGGAAAATCTATGAAAGTATAGCTAACTAATACATAATATTTGTACCACATGTACAAAAGTTTATCTCATTTGTCTGGAAAAATTTCAATTTCTAAAACATCCCATAAAATAATTTATATTGAAAGGACCAAGTTGACTTGTTTGGAACTGATTTCAGGAGCAATCAAGAACCCTAACTTCCATAGGGCATATATCTTAAATTATAGAAAACCAACATCTGTATTTTGTGCCACATGTACAAAACGCTCTCTCCTCTATCTCTGCAAAGTTTAAATGTCAAAAACATCCCAAAAATAATTCATAGCGGATGTGTCAAGATGACCTTTTTTAAACTGATTTCAGGAGCATTCAAGAACCCTAACTTCCATGGGGAATATCTCTGAAATTATAGAGAAAGGGAATATAAAAATTGTACCACATGTACACCAAGATATCTATTGTTCCTCTTCCAAATTTTAAGGTCTAAAACATATGAAAAAAAAAATTATCACAAAAATTCCAAGAGGACATGAAACTGATTTCACAATTAAATCTTTGATAACACATTTTTCACACACTCACTTTCTCTCAGTGATTTCTCCTTTTATACTTTTTCATAACCCTCCATGAAGGTAAATGTCCCTTAATTATATAATATATTCCAAATACCATGGGAAAATTCCAAAAATACCATGGAACAATACCCCAAACCCATGGGTTTGAAACCACCATTTCATTTTTTACTTTTTCACATGCACCCCTTTTTTAATATGTTTGTATACCTATATATATAAATCAATCTATGAAATGTTGTGTTTATAGTAATTCCATAATATGACATCAATGAAATCATTAATCCTTTGACATCAATGACAATAATTTATTTTACATGGGATTTGGAAGATGTCATGAGATTAGCATACACTTTTTTTTCTATATAATTGTATATACATGGTGTTTTAAACACCGATGATGGTATTTCTTTAGGAGGGATGGAAATGTAACACCATGTTTTCCCCCAAGACTGTAATTATGCTAAGAATTCATATAATTATGTTTATGAATCTTGCAATTGTGTTTTAATTAATGAAAACACAAAAAATTTGGCTGAGATGGAACAACCTTGAAAAGTATCGGCCATGATACACAAGTGGGAATTGATGAATAAGGGATTGATTGAGCGGTCGAGTAAGGTGGAGCTGATTTTTTTTTATGAAGAAAATAGGAAGCATTTTTAGCAAGATAACTTATACTTGCAAAGCATAAACCTACACCTTCCATCATACCAGATCGGTATGGAACCACGTGACTAGTAATGGAACTCAAAAAAGTAGTTGGAACAATTAATATATCTTGATGGATTGTTCTCTTGAAGAAGGAAAGCGCCAATTGAATGACATGACAACAAGACATCATGAACTTGCCCCTTCAAATTGGGAACTATGGACCATGGGTTACATTTGCAGGAAGACCACAAGAATCCCAAGGAGACTTGGATAAGGAAGAGACCAAAGGTGAGAGAGCACACCACCATAGACAACACATGAGACATTAGACCAAACACTCAACAAGAGGAGAGTGGTATTAGAGGATAGTAAGGGCGCACATGAGGGAGCGCATACATGAGAGTTTATAAGGGTTGAAATAGAAAGAAACAAGTGAGGAACATACTCACAAAGTAAGGGTGCAGTGAACATAGGTGGTTGTATTCTCAGATTAAGGAGAGAGGAAAATGGAAAGCCTCCCTTGAGGAAAATAGGAATCTTGTCCAATTTTATGATGATCACCTTGAAACAAGGAAAACCTAGATCCATACTACAGAAATGTTGGACATATTTTCATTCATGTGTTGTCATTGATGTCAACAGTCATAATAAGCAGACCAGCAAGGTTAATCTCAGGAAGAAAAGTATATTAAGAATCGACAGAAGAACATCACCTTAAGGATAAAGAAATTCATTATTATTGTTAATCACGATAGGATCAACAATGTTCCTATGATAAAATCTCATGAGGGTTATCAAATGCAGAGATAGGCTGAAGCAATTCATGATTATTGTTGATCATGATAGGATCAAAAATGTTCCTATGATAAAAGACAGGGAGGGTTAGCAAATGCAGAGATCAAATCTTGGAAGGAAAAATGCAAGCTCAGGGTGAGAAGCCTCAACAGTCGTCCGATCATAGTGAGAAGCTGCAGTAGTCATCTAATCAAGAAATTGACCATGTTGATCATCTAAATATTAGGGACGTCAGTCATATGAGTGACCATGGGCTTGAGGACTGTTGGAGGATCATGAGCATCAGATCATGTTAAAGTGGAAGGATAGGATAAGTGGCGCTAAAGGGTTGAGAATTTGATTATTTGAATACCCGTCATTCGTCAGATCAAACCCGAATTCCCATCAGCCATCAGATCATATTAAATTGGAAGGATAGGATAAGTGGTGCTAAAGGGTTGAGAATTTGATTATCCGAATACCCGTCAACTATCATATCAAACCTGAATTCCCATCAGTCATTGGAAAATTTTTGAGTGGAAGGATAGGATAAGCGAGGTAAGATCTGAGATCTCATTTATGTGAATTTTCGTCAGCTGTTGGATCATTCTAAGTGGAAGGACAGGTTAAGCTAGCAAAGTTTCATCATTGAAAAAATGAGCCATCGATCTAGGATCATGATCAACGAACAACATTTATTTCGGGTATAAATTTGCAAGGAGGTTACGCTCCGGAGAAATCTCACTTCAAGAATTCAGTTTGAGATTCGAAATACCCAAAGCTTGGAAATTCAAAATGAATAAGGACCTTCGGATTTGGAGGACATACAATGACCATTGGATCAGGGTTTTTGGTTAACAGACCATGTCAGCAAGGACACGTGGCATACCACAACAGCAAAATACATGTGGCAGACCACATCAGTAGACCACGACAATAAAATACATGTGGCAGACCATGTCAGCAGACCACGTCAGCAAGGACATATTGCAAACCATGTCAGTAGACTGCTTCAGCAAATACACATGGCATAATTAGATGATGACATGTGTCAAGAGGAAATTGGCTTGTGCCATGTCAACAAGTGACATCAATAAGTTACATCACTCCAGGAGAATTACTTTGGGAGTTTCACCACTAATAAATGTCAAAAGTCCTGAAGTCCCGAAGGACGAAGTTCCGAAGTCACTCTCAGCTGTCAATCTAATATACCCTTCAAATACTATTCTGACCATTAGATCAAGGAGATGAACATGTGCCACATGAGGAGATCCATGTGAGCAAGACTACGTCAGCAAGGACACATGAAACAGTCAGAGAATGATAAGTGTCAAGATGAATCGACATTTCAGGTACATTCAAATCATGAATTAGAGTGACACGTGGCAGCTACTCAGCTTGTGACACATCATCAAGTGACGTTAGCAAGTTACGTCACTATGGGAGTTTTGCTTCGGGATTTTTACCACCTGCACTTGCCTAAAGTCCCAAAGTCCCGAATCCCAAAGTGGACACGAGACATCCGATCTGAAGATCACTTCAGGAGCATTCTCGACCGTCGATCTACTACAATGGAAGGATAGTGTAAGTGGAAGTATTAACCGATAGCAAAAGGTCTCCGCCACTTATGACCTACTCAACAGGTGATCACTCCGGAGGAAAGAAGGGGTTGAGATTTGAAATCTTCGCAGTCTAGAGACCCGAAGGAGATCTCGACCGTTGATCTGAAAGGGACACACATCAATGGATTGACAGCTCCGAAAGATTGACATACAGAGAAAAGAAGGAGTTGAGATTTGAAATCTCTAAAGTTTGGAGACCCGAAGGAGATCTCGACCGTCGATCTGATGTTGGGTGTACTCTCAACCGTCGATCAAAATACAGTGGAAGGATAACATAAGCATAATAGATGAAGTCTTGAAGTAATTGGTGGCCATCCATCTCAACGCTTGATTAAGTTTTGGTCATTGAATTAAGCGATGTAAGAATCAAATACGACCATTGATCCAGTTCTGTGATATAATGAGAACTGTCCGATTTGTTCAGAAAAATCTACTTTGGGAGATTTGAAAAGTTATGAAGTATCAAAGACCCGAAGTCCCAACAATTGTCCATCTCATCAGAGATTGAATTGTGATCGTGTTGGGACCCAACAACCCCCTTCTTTTTCTTTAATCAAAATCTAGGGCCCCTCAAAATTTTACTTGGATTCTTCGTTTGTTTCCCTTTCACTTGATTGGATTGGCATTGGTTTGATTTGTTTCGAGGTTGGTTTGAGTTTATATTCTTTTCTTTTGTTTGGTTTGAATTTCATGAAATTTAAATTCCATTTCGTTTTGCTTTCTACAGAGATTTAATGTGGATGGACAAACTTCATAATTTGGGAGTTTTTTTTACGACACATCTTTTCTATGACATTTGTTCACATTTGATCAAAT